>JAGFPH010001561.1:145283-162767 GCA_018207615.1 Philaenus spumarius
TTTTTGAAACCCTTATTATCACCTACGGCCCTAGAGGAAGCTACATACCAAATTTCGTTCCAATCCGTTCAGTGGTTTTGGAGAAATCGTGATTTAGTAACTTTGACCCCCAAACACCCCCTAAGATTTAAAATTTTTTGAAACCCTTTCTTATCAGCACCTACGGCCCTAGAGGAAGCTACATACCAAATTTCATTCCAATCCGTTCAGTAGTTTTAGAGAAATCGTGATTTAGTAACTTTCACCCCACCCTAAAATTTCAAATTTTTTGAAAACCTTTCTTAGGGAGCACCTATGGCCCTAGAGGAAGCTACATACCAAATTTCGTTCCAATCCGTTCAATAGTTTTTGAGAAATCGTGATCAGTGAGTCAGTGGATTTGGCTATATGTATAGATACCATGCATTTTTGGAGAGTGAAAGTTCGATTACCCAAAAAATAAATATCTTTGATACTTTTGTCAGTGGTATCATTTGAAAGGGCTTTATTTAAGGGATCTAATATCTTTTCTAAAGAATTTTTTTATATGTAGTTTTAAGTTGTTTACAAAACTGTTGCTGTAGAATCAACTCCTTGCCCCTTCCATTTCTCAAGTATCGCTGATAAACTTTAGAAATGTGACGGGCTCCTCGCTGCGAGTCTGGCGATGGCATTGCTCCTTGAAGGAAATGTTCTTTAGCTCCTCGTTGCACACTTCCGGAGGTTGTCAGAATGTTGGAGGAGGTTTGTTGAATAAACAGGGAATTTGAACTCATTTAACTGGTTTATTTCACATAAGTAATACTTTCCTCTGCTGGCCAGAATTTCAAACTAACTTAATGAAGGTAAAGGGAAGTGAGTTTGTTCCATGGTTGTTAACAGACTAATTCACTCTCTATCATCCATTCTCAATCTAGCTCCTCCACCTGACTTCAATATATTCTTGGTGTACAAGGCATGCAGCTCGTTCACTGTCAATGTCCATAATTAATATTACTAATCCATCTATTATATTTATATAAGGTGAAGGTTACCTGCCAAAGAAAAACAATTTTGAATTACGCATATCTTATCTTCTAAAGCGAGAGATAATTGTTTGTCTGCTAAATGGATCTGGAATCTCCGTCTAAGGATTTTTGATTTTTTGATTTTATATTAGGCTTTTGGCCACGAGAAATCGATTGGAAATGGTCACCAGTCTGGGAAAATTCGTTTTCTACGTCTTTTTATTAAATTAAAAAGTGAAATTTGTCCATTTTAAACAATACAAAGCACAGCTGATGCAAATGTTTTCAATGCCATTACAATAATCATCTGCTTTCTTTTAAACTGTATATTTTATTAGAGGTAAGCCTAATGTTGTATCTATTTATAGTTACCATGGCAACAAATACATAATAAACATACCCTTTATTTAGTTGTTTAATGTTATAGGCCTAACCTAAACGATGTTCACGGAAATTTGCAATAATAGTAGTTATTGACGTGAGCGAACTAGGCCCTAGGAATAAATCGATATTGAAATAATACTTTAATTTAGGCCTGACTTATTTCTGAGGCATAGCGTTGAGATTGTGGTTAATCCTTTAAACTGTATTTTTATTACAGGTAAGCCTAATGTTGTATATACCCTTTATTTAGTTGTTTAATGTTATAGGCCTAACCTCAAAACTCAATAATCCAATATTTATTATTGAAATCATAGCCCTGCTTATAATCGAGCTTTAGCTCGGTCTCCAGGTACTATGTAATAAAGGAACACTATAATATCGATCTGGAAAAATAATATTAGTTGAAAGTTTCTGAAGAACATTATTATCAAATTCAATCAGATGTTTGAAAGAAGTAAAAACATACATTCTATTTTCATTTCAGCCTTTAAAGTGATGTAAATGGTCTTTCGAGGCTCTTAAAGCCCAATTTTTTGTGACTAGAACAATACACTATGAACAGTTAGTACTATTACGGTGAGCGCCAAAGTAATCAGTACTGAAATTAAAGCATCTGTGGTTGGTTTTTGGAAGGCCTGTTGATTGTTGCCAGGCCATGATGTTTATTATCACTTTCTTGTTTGAGGTTAGATATGAGCAGCGGTTTTTACATCTCCAGAGAAAGGTTTTATCATAGAGCATTATTTTATTTAACAGGTCGTTCCGGAGGTCTTAGTTTCAGATGAGAAGTGCTGTAGAGTTTCAACAACGATCCGCCATGTAATTCCGTACCTATAAGTGTTGTTGGCAAGTTGAGTCATACGGGTAATGTTTTGATTCAGTGTAATGAGTGTGTTTGTCCGAAAACGGTCATTACGAATGAAAACTACGTTAGACTTCTTCAGCAAGTCTGGCAGTCTCTGAAAAACAGTCTTCACCAGACATCTTTGAAAATGAACATCAGTAATTCGTTTTTGAAAAGAATTTTTAAAACCCTTGGATTCCCTTGTATAATAAAAAGAGCTCAAACTTTAAATGTAAGCGACAAAAAAAAAATAACAAAAAATACAGCATTTTATTGCAGCTCGATACTATCAACGAACCATGAAAACTTTGCGTTAGTACATAATGGTTTTCAGATAAAAGTCATGTACACCTAAACAGTTTCATCAACAAGTTTTCTTGAATTTCAATGTCCTGAACGTCGAAGAGGAGCCACAATATAGTGAGCGCATAACAATATGGTGTGCTGTGTTATTGGGTCCGTATTTCATTGAAGATGATAACGGGAATGGTGTCCTATAAATCAGATACGTTACAGAGAACACATCCTTCAACCGTTTGCAAGAGATCTTAAGAAGTTTTGTTGTGTTAGCAATCTGGCTTTTGGTTCCCAGAGTTTCCAGTAAGATGGCACCACCACTCCACTATAACCATTATTGCTTTACTTCAAAGAAAGATTGGCAACCACCTGATTTCCTAAGGAATAAACTTTCCATACCCATCCCATTCCCCTGACCTTTTACCACCTGATGCTTATGTGTTGGGAATGATGAAGGAAAGAATCTTCCAAAATGAGCCATCGACTACCAAATTGCAGAACTTTGTGAAGAATTAGATACATTAGAAGCGTGCAACAACCCCTTTTCACCAGCTTGTTCAAAGATCTTTAAAAACTTTACGAGAGTTGCCTAAAACTTAATGGCGAGCGTTAGAACAATGTGTTTGTTAAAAACTAAAGTTTTCAGCTACCAGTTTGTATATTTGTATAAAAAAAACATTTATTACAATTTGGGTACTGTTTATGTTGGCGCTTACTGTACAACATACTTTACCACCCACCATGCTCTTTCAAAAGGTGTGGTTTTGCTGTACAATAATGCCCATCATATACTGTCCAAAAATACAATTTAAATATTGTAATTTTCGGAATGGCAGAAAGTACGGAACCCACGGTTCAATCTCAAACTTTTTTTGTTTATTTTAAATAATTTAATATGGGATTGAGGATTTTTCATTCCTTATTTATTGAATATTTCAATGGAGATTTCCTTTGTAAACATTTTAAAACATGTTATAATTTTGTGCAAATTGCCATTTACATATTCTTGTTATTACCATGTGTAAGTTATTATACAACAATTATACTATGTTTTCTGTAATTTTCATCGTGAAGTTATGGTATATCATTAAATGTTTACCTATCACAAATAGTATAGGCTATCATTAAATGTTTACTTATCACAAATCTATATGGTCATTTAATTTGGAAAATCTGTAACAGCTACGCATTATTATAGCATTTTATATAACCTGTATATAAGTGTATTGACAAATATTACTTTTAATGAGATAAGCAAAACAAGTAAAAGCTTTGTTCAAATATAAAGAAGTACAAGACTCACCAAGAAAGATAAGTAAATTCAGGTCGAATAATGTTCAGATATCATTACATACGACATTATGTGTACGTTTTTTTGAGGATTACTACTGCAAATAAAAAATTTGGAAAATATACTTTACTTTTCACCTTTAAAAAAGTCATCTAAAAATTTTGTGTTGTTGAACCTAGTTAGAAATTCAGTAGTCTTTTAAAATAAAATTTTTGTTTTTACAGCTTGATGACAGTTCACATAAAAACCTTGGCATTGCTCAAGAAACAAATTCTTATGATAAACGAGCTCCTGTCATCTATGCCGACACTATGACTTTGTTGTTTGAAGCTATCGCTCGTGTTGTGGAAATTCATCAACCTTTGGTTGAAACATACTATGGTAAATGTTTTAGTTTAAGGGAAAATATAGTAAACCACTTGTTGCTTTACAGTTAAATTACATTGAAAAAAAAAAATAATTCAGTCACGCAGCTGAACCGCTGACGTGAGTTGAGCAAATTTCCAAAATTTAGTTTCTAGGCCTATGTTTTAGGGTTTCAACCAACAATTTGGGAAATAGGTCTATTCACGACGGTGCTGAATTGCTGCAAAATTGTTCGCACGCCATTCCGAATATTGGGAATATCTTAAACACACAAGGCATTGCGTGCTTCGCACGCCAACCCCCGTACTGGGAATATCTTCAATACACAATGCATTGCGTGCTTCGCACGCCATTCCGAATATTGGGAATATCTTAAACACACAAGGCATTGCGTGCTTCGCACGCCAACCCCCATATTGGGAGTATCTTCAATACACAATGCATTGCGTGCTTCGCACGCTAATCCTGCGGTAAAATCCACCACATGGCTTTGAACCGGGTACTTTTATGGTATATTACGTTTTGTGCGATTTTGGGAGAACCAAGCGAGCTATAAGGTCGTGTAAAAAAACAAAATGTGCAAAATAACATCCTACATTTATATTTGTAGAAAAACGTCTAAAAAAAATTAATTCTCGTAGGAACAATCTCAAAAAATAGTTACTTCCGGTCAAAAAACGTACTTTCAGTTGTTGGATTTTTTTGGCTAACAAACTCGTCCAAGCGACGCAGACAACCAACATGTGTACCAAATTTGAACCAAATCGGACTTAAAATGCGGCCGCTAGAGTGCGAACACATATATACATTTATATATAGATGAATTTTAATGACCCCCCAAAACGTGTTCTGGGGACCATGATCGGTGCTCATTTGCTACTCCCGACCTTGGGTCTCACCATAAGGACCACTGCAATAGCTCATTTTTCCTATGGAAATTCGCTAAAAACTAGAAGGTTCTTTTATTTGTACACAGTAGAGTCCCAAATACAGAAAAATACAGATATTTTTAACAATAAAATAGAAATTAAAAAGCATTCATGAAAAAATGTGTATCTATTGTTATGCAAACAAGTTAAATAGATGTACATAGAGCCTAAGCTTGATGAAAACACCTGAAACCAAATTGGAATGAAAACTGGTTTTGTTTTGTTCACGTTATCCATCCGTTTTGCAGGAAGGACGCAACAAGCATCCGGTGAAAAGGATACCGGGTCCGTCAGAAAGAAGGAAGGATTAGATACCAGATGGTGTTGTTGCCACCTACCAGTTGCTTTAGTCCGTTTTTCTCCTCCATTTTCGATGTTTCGAACAAATTTTATTTTTTTTCGAATATTAAAAAGAATAATATTTTTTTTTTAAAATAGTACAGCAAAATGGGGCAAAATTGGAAAACACGATTTTGTTGTTTTTTTGGCCGCCATTTTTAATCGGTTAACAATATGGATGTGCAAATTTCACCGTTGGTTTTCTTTTGAAATTCTACATCGAAATGATGAATCACATAACTACCTTCCCATTAAAAAAAAAACAAAAAAACAAAGTTACATTCAAAATGATGGATAAATTGCTTGAAATCTTAATAAAATAGTATTTTTATATAGAGTAGGTTCCTCAATCACATCTACCTTCAAATTTTCCTTATATACGAAATATTAAACCGTTTCGAGACTTTCCGGATACCCGGTATATACAAAATGTTCCCAATAATAAATAAAATGTGCAAAATAAATTGGACACAATAATGCAATAAGTAATAACCACCAAAAATGTAAATTTAACTTATTTACTTAAAATTACTCTTGAAAATTACATATTTTGTTGTGCAATATAGATTCAATTCATATCTGCATTGTGCTGCCACCTATCAAATTTTGCACCAACTACCACCTGGTAAATGCACACTTTTGTGTTTTACAATAAGGAGAAAGGTTCGATAGGCAATACACAAGTAACTAAAGTGTTGAGTTCTTGTCAGTTACTCTTAGGCAAGCCGTAGCCGAGTGGGTAGTGTAAGATCTTCCTGAATCTCGGCTAGACCAGTTAGCTTTTCATGTCTGTGGTTTGAGGGTAGGAGGATGGAAGTAAAGCAAACGGTAATGGCTCGCTTCCAAGCTGACGGGATATGAGTGGTTACTTGGTCTATTATTACGTTCCAATACTGTCTAACACAAACTTAAAATTATAGGCCTAAAATAACTTTACAGACCTATTTTAAATACAGCAATCCATCCTCATTTTCATTATTTATGTTTTCAGGCTTAGGAAAACTCATGAAAGTAGTGTCTGCGCTTCAAGTTGAGTGCGATCGTCAAAGCAAATTAATTTTATCTGAATTCAGTCGAAAAAGACACCTAGACCATCGTGTTGCACTTATTACAGAGATAGAACGTTCGAGCCAAGCAGTTCTTGCTAATAGGGTGGATCCCAAGGAACTTGATCTATTGTTGGGAGAGATAACTATCATGCACAGTCGTTATCAGCTGTATCTTCGTTTTATAAGGCGTAGGATAACGGTATGTTCAATTAATGAAATGAAACGTAAACATCTTCACAAATAATACATTAGTCAGCTAAAGTTCATTTCAGCTACAATGTTCTGTCTAAAACGATTCATGAGCTACTTTAACCAAATTGCAACATATTTATACAAAATAAAAAAAACGTAAGATTAGCAAAAATAAGAATTAAAAAATTAAAAAGTAAAATCAAAATGAATACTAAAAAGTTATAAACAATTGAAATTTTAAAATATAAATATAACTAACACAATTACTTCAAAATAAGAAGCTCACTAGAAGTAACACAGTTAATTATCGCATTTGCAATTATCTTGAGGTCAAGAAAGTTTGAATAAGGCATACAAGTACATTATCATAGCCTATGGGTGAAGCAAACACAACAGCTGATTATTAAAATTTAATGTGCCATGTTAGAATTGATTACAAACAGGTCCGGATTTCCCAATAGGCCCGGGCCTATGGGCGCAAGCTCCCAGGGGGTGCACGGCCGAGAGAGAAAAAATATTTAAAAAAATATCTAGAAATAAAAATAAAAAGCCATAACTTAACATATTTTTTGAATTGATTACAAAAAAATCATTCTGATTTTGAAGTTCATTGGAACAAATAATTGTTGGTAGAGTTAAACTATTTTTCAACATTACGCATCAACTTCGTTACAACCTATTTCTGAGATTAAACCTATTTTATAATGTATTATAAAGTTTTTTTATGTATTTGCCCAATTGACTAAATTGAACAAAACCAAATTTTTAACATAGTAGCAATGGCCATACTTTGTTGCGGGAATGCTCTGCGGGTTGGATCGTTTTGTTTCAGTCCCACAAACGTGAGCTCACTATTTAATACATAAAATTACTAAAAGTGTTTTAAGACGGCATTTTGTTAAGCCCAGAACCAAGTAAATTACTCAAAAAACTTGCAATGATAAAATTGCATCGTGGAGTGGTGTTTAAGCAATTAACATATAGGCCTGATATAATTTTTTAATAAAGGTTTTTGGGGAAGTAACTTTAACCAGACTAGGGGGCGGAAAAAATTATTGGGCCTAGGGGCGCCAAAATGCTAAATCCGGCCCTGATTACAAACATGTACTAATATATAAAAGAAAAAGAAAATATTACCAATTTAAATCAAATCAGTTAAAAATTGAAAATAACTCGCAACTTAAATATATTATTTAAAAAAAAAAACGTTTTAAAAATATCAAACTAATGCACTTCTTGATCATAGTTCCAATGCTAACATACATTTACTATTCACAGTTTATAATTTTATCAGATGTTATAAATGTTTTCCTCTCACAATGTGAATGTTCACTGTTCTTGCTGTTATTATGACTATTGTCAATACAAAAACTCTCAATCCTCTTTAGAATATTGAAGAAATGTTTTTAAACATTGCATATATATATATATTCGTAGTAGAACTTTAAATGCGTATAACTTCGCCATCTGTAGGAATATTTTAAAACTTACTTCAGACAAGTATTCAAAGAACATTATTTACAGTATGTTGTATATCATTTGTTATTTCTTCCAGCTGATTAGGGTTTTAGATCTGTCTTTATAATCATCTGTAGCACAACTTTTGTAAACCAAGAGTCACGTAAAACATGCTAGACTGAATTTAAAATACGTGGTCAATTTTTTGATTTATTAAATGTAGTTTTGTAGTAATTGAACACAAATAAAACAGATGTTTTATGGCCTAACAAATATAAAGTGTCTCCTAACATTTTTGTAAAAGTTATAACTGTGAGTGAACTTATTTTTCAATTTGTTTTTTATTTGGACTTAAAAAAAATTCAGTGCTGCATTAGGTGTACAAATTTTGAATATACCAATATAATATTATGATATGGTAAAAATGTCATGTATATTGAATAAGTAGTTAATTAGTTATCGTAGTTTGAACATTAACTGAATATAAGTGACAAATTTGGACATTTAAGAGGTCTGGTATGAGGCACTTTGTGTCAATTATGAATAGCAGGGAAAGGGTTAACGATGAAATAAATGTATATCGGGACTCGACCATACACGTACAACTTATTGAAAATCGTTGGAAATCCTTTTAAAAACAACTTAATAGAAATAGAAATAGAAATAATTTATTTCACATAACGTTTCATACAAAAACCAGTTGGTAACTGGAGTTTAAAACAGGTGAAAAGTCAAATCAAAATTAAAAATTCAGATACATTACAATATTCATAACATTTCATAACTATACATTTTTCATCCATTTTTAGGCGTAAAATTACAATATCCATTTTAAACTCAAACACACCTAGAAAAATAATCCACAATTTACTCTCTTCAAAATCCCATTACTTCACCAAACTTTCATCTAAATATTCTTGTACAGAATAATATGCCCTCTGTATTAAAAACACTTTAATGCTGGCTTTAAATTCTTTTTCACCTAAATTCTTTACATCAGTGGGCAGTTTGTTAAACAATTTAATTCCAATGTAATAAGGTGTTTTTTCAAAAATAGAAAGCCGATGCTTAGGATAGTTTAAGTAGTTAAGGACTTCCCTATTACGGGTTGAATAAGCATGGAAGCTCTGCTTTTCAATGAAAAAAATCTATTTGCTTCTTAATTAGCAAAAGACACTTATAAATAAAAAGGCTTGGAACAGTCATCAATTTTAAATTAATGATTAAATTTCTACATGAACTTCTAAAACTACCAAAATTCATAATCCGAATATACTTTTTCTGCACTTTAAAAATATCTGCAATGTCTGATGCCAAACCCCAGACCTCTATTCCATACTGAATTCTGGAGAAAAACAAAGCATAATAGACCAGTTTCCTTATTTCGGGACTGACAACATCTCTAAGTACCAGCATCTGATAGCAGAGGGAATGAAGTTGATTAGGTAACTTTTGTATAAATGGCCTCCAAGAGAGATTCTTGTCAACCAAAATTCCCAGAAATGTTGTCTGTGATTCCACAGTCTGCCTACCTCCCAAAAGACAATTGATTTCACATTTTTTCCTGCTTTGTGCAGGTTTAAAATGAATAATCTGGGTTTTTTCCCTGTTCAATTTTAGACCATTTACAGCAAACCAAAGAGAAAGTTCATCAAAAGTACTATTTATTACAGCATTTAAGTCACTATTTGACCGGGCTTTGAGAATTGCTGTAGTGTCGTCAGCATAAAGGATAGATTTACAACCAATATTTGGGGGCAAATCGTTAATGTAAATGAGAAAGAGTAAAGGACCCAAAATTGATCCTTGAGGAACACCACACTTTACTCTCTTCCAACTTGATTGATAGATTAGATTATTACTATGGACGATAGGACTTTGATATCGGTCCTCCAAATAAGATTTGATCTAACAAATTGACGTTTCATCAAAGTTATAATATTTAAGTTTCAACAAAAGAACCTCGTGATTCATACAATCAAAAGCCTTTGACAGATCACAGAAAAGCCCTGCTGTGCTCCGCGATTCATCCAAGCCCCTGGCAACCTCCTGTATAAAATCACAAATAGCTAAGGTGGTATTCTTACCAGGTCGAAAACCAAACTGCTCACCGACAAAAACACCATGGCCTTCAAAAAAGGCACTCATCTGATCAGAAACAATTCTTTCAAAAACCTTGGAAAAAGCAGGAAGGATTGAGATAGGACGATAATTATTTGGATCTTTTTTATTTCCCTTTTTAAAAATCGGTTTAAGTTGTGCATATTTTAATTGATACGGAAAAATACCGGATTTGAGATTGATTTATAATGTTACACAACGATACCACAATTTTATTACTAGACTTTTTTAATAAACTTATCGGTATTTCATCCCATCCAGAAGAGTGATTATTTTTAAGAGAATTTATAGCCCTCTTCACTGCAGACACAGAAATCGTACTAAACCTAAATCTAGGAATCTGACCATCATCAAAAGCAGTTAAAAAAGAAGCTACTTTGTCTTTTTGCGGCATTAAGCCTGCATCATCAGAAATGTTGCAAAATTTATCGTTTAAGAGATTGGCAATCTTCCGTCCGTCTATAATTATTTTCCCACTAAACAATAGTTCGTCAAAAGACTGCTTATTAATTTTACTAATTCCAAGTTCATTGAACTTAAATAAAACAATGTAAAGAGGAATCCAGAGTATACATCAAGTTGCAATAGAGTTTTGTGATGTGAAAAAATCATGGCGTTTTGTTTGATAGTTTTTCTGCTATAGCGGTTTTAAAAAAGGCTTGCAACCCGAAAACCAGGAAATGCTTAAAACACGATTTTCTAAACGGTTAAAGATAAGAGAAAACCTTTTTCAGTGAATATTCTCCTTTCAATTCTACTGAATTACACTTAAAAAACTTGTTAGATTGAAGAATTGTTTATTAACAATGAAATAAATGTAAATCGGGACTCGACCATACTCGTACAACTTATTAAAAATCGTTGAAAGTCCATTTTAAAACAATGTAAATAGTCAAAAAAAATTGTTTCAGTTGCATCGGAATTTCGTGATGAACTGATTATAACGAAGAAATGTAGCGATGTAATTATGGGTCAGTTAACTCTGAAGTCTGTTTGTCGCCGACTAATTGCCCACCACTTTCTCTTATCTGGTGATGATTGACATCATTGTAATTTATTTTTCTTCAGAAACCTAGTTGACCTTCTATTCCGACGTTTCAAAATTATTACGCATACGTGTTTATCATCCCATAATGTCTAGCATCTTTATCAGTACAAAGTCCGTCTTTATAAATATAAATGCGTAAATAATGATAAATCTGTGAAATCCAATCACCTGTAAAAAAATAGCACTTCTGTGAAATCATTAACATCTCTTGTCTTAATATTAAAGATATAAAATTGTTTTAAATAAATGTAAAATTTTATATAGGTTCTAAAGTCTCCCTATTGTATACAATGTTTAGGCTTAGCTAATTTATTTTTAGACTTGTAACATTAAACGTTACTAAAAATAAAAATAGTTTTTTAAATTAATTTAACAACTGTTTACAGCCTTTTCCTTACATCACAGGGCAACTTTATTTTATCTTATTCCATCTGCTTGAATCCTAAGTTAATTTATTTTAAATACGCTTAATCTTAATATATTAGAGTCCCGCTATTCCAAAACCCGCTAATCCAAAAATCCGCCTATTCTGAACAGAGTTCAGAAAAAACGATTTTTTAAAACATCAAAACAGGAAAAATTAAAAAGACGTTCGTGAAAAAACGTACATTTATTGTTATACAAATAAGTTAAATAGAGACATACATAGAGCCTAAGCTAGATGAAAACGCCTGAAATGGAAGGAAGCTATATCAAAAAGCGTCCGGTGAAACGGATACCGGGTCCTCCATAAAGGTGAAAAGATTAGATATAACAGCTAGGCACTATTGTCCATTTACAGTTTAGTTGGTAGCATGGGCAGGCATTGTCCATGCTATTGAAACGGAGATCTTACGCTAGTAGCCCGCATGAAAACATCAACCTCTAGTGGAACATTAATACAAAGTGAAAAAATAGTTGTTTTGTTTACAATTGTTTTGAAGGAAGAGCTGTTTTTTTAGGAAAATAAATGATTGAATATTGTACAGCAATAACTGAATAACACTTTAGGAAAAATCTTTAAATTCCAAATATGTTATCAAAATGAATTAAGGATGAGAAAAATAAGCATTAACTTTAGTTTACAGAAAACATCTCAAAATTATTGGTGCTGTACTATCGATCATGACCTAAATTCTGATGTATAGTACTGCAGTGATTATTTGGAGAGTCTATTATTTCATTTGGGAGAATATATTTGCTTTCAGAAAACAATTTTAACAATTTGTTAGAATTGAAATAGCACAACAATACAGCAATACATGTTAGAATAAAACTAATGTAATGTTAGTTTTTTGTAGTTTATACTTCATAATGGGGTTTACTTAAACATGAGGTACGTTACTGAAATGAAGAAATTTGGATCTTGAATTAAACACTGAGACAAGGATATTCATAATTCAATGTGGTAGTGAATAGGAGCCGATGTAGTTAGGTCAGGTAGTAGCGCGGCAAGCCTACATAAGGCCCATGCTGTCAATTAAACTGTAAATGGACAATAGTAGTGTTGTTGCCACCTGCCAGTTGCTTTCATCTGTTTTTCTCCTTCGTTTTCGTTATATCGAAGGAATTTATTTTTATCGTTATTTTTTCAAGATAATGCGGTACTAACGAACAGACTGCGGGATGACAAAATGGACACTTCGAACAACCTATCCCTTTCGTTCCATTTTTAGAAGAAAACGGAATCATTATAATAACCATTTACTCTCTTTTCAAAAATGCCCACTTGTTGGGTGTCAATTTATAATACTATTACTACACTAGTAATTATGTAATATTTATTTTTAATGGTCAACACGTTGGTTGTACCAATTTAGAATAATTTTCTTAATAAATTTATTCTATTATATTCTATTGGATCTAAATTACAATAAAATAGACAGATACGTTTTGGTAGAGCAACAAGATTCACTTTCTTTTATTTATCAATTGTCTTAAAATTTGTTACATACAATCATTGATACACATAATAATGATTCGTTTATATTAGATTTAGAATTTATGATCTCGGGGTCAGGCAACTCGTGTACCATGAGCAATCTTTATTTCACTTGTACGCATTTGAGACTGAATTTAATATAATTTGTAACAAAAAAAAATTTTTATTAATTATTTGATTTAATTTTTGAAGATGTCCAGAGAATTGATTAGTGTATTAAAAAAAAACATTGAATTATAAGCTGTCCAGAATATACCAAGTTCTGGTTGGTGGCACTGAATTTAACACTTTCAATTTGTATTCAAAAGTTACTTTTACACAGTCAATTTTTATATTTCCTCTTTTAAATTTAGTGTTATGTATAGCTGATATTATAAAGTTCACACTGTTTATCTAATTTCAAACTGGATTATCCTTATTTCCAATAATTTTATTATTATTAGTGGACTAAACACAAAGTCAACTTAGGCTTACAACGAACTGACGCCAACTAACTAAAACGACGCTATCTTCTTCAAATTGAACATCACGGGGTTCACTTTTCCGCTCCCATGGAAATTCAAAATGTCTTCCGGCAACTTGCCTTGCCACTCCTTGGTGCGATCGGCGCAGACCAAACTGTTCCTGGCCGCGCATTCCAGCTTGCCTATAGCTGATAATCCCTCTGGGTTCGAGATTATATGCTGGTCCGTATTACACTTTTGCTATTGTAGTTTTTCATATATTTGATACTTTAATTATTTTTTATAATTTGTTTGTGCATTTGGTGTACAAACATTGTTTATGTACTTAAAAGAGAATTTATTTCTAACCCGACATAATAAATTGACTCTGGGTTCGAGGCTATCGGTCATGATTCTTATTTACATCTGTTTAGTTTACTAATTTTGATACAGTTCTATTTACAATAACATTAATACATTATAAATAATTCTAGGATGTTTTGCATTACTATCTTTATAATAAAGTGTAAATTTTGTTTGTGTTCGAAGTATAAGATCGTTACATAATATATCGGTTACTTATTTTAATCTAGGCCTTGCTTTGTATTTGCACATAGTTGGTGACTGTTTACATATTTGAACATCAGTTTCTCTGTTACATGGATGGCTATAATGGTGTTGTGTTTGTTTATCTTTTGAATAAATACTAAATATACATATAAATAATCTCCAGTGTGAATTTATTGGTGTGGTGTAGTTCTTTGTTTAATACGTTTTTGATTTAGATGTGCCTAAATTAGGTTGTGTTAATATTGGCATCTGAACAGGCTTGTTGTGTTTGTTTACCTTTCATTTGAGGTAGGCCTAAATGCTTTAATTTGTACATTTAAATTTTACAATTTGAGTTTGAATCTGATGAGGTTATATGATGGTATTTTGTACTATTATATCGTAAAGCAACAGAAGGAAATAACCCCGGATGATGTAAACCTACACTAACAGAGCGAGGTCAAGAGCATTTGCCGCGTCTACGTGTGATTGAGTTAAGTTTGAGCGTTCACCTCCTCCTCGCTTTCCTCCGAGCCGATGAACGATGTATAGAACAGACACTAGCAGATGTCCTCACACTTAATTTATGCTGTAACAAGTCAATACGTTGATATTATTCATGAAATATCCACCTATTCCGAACACCCGCTAAACCGAACAGTGTTCGGTACCAATTAGTTCGGATTAGCAGAACTCTACTGTAATAATAATTATTTTATTGCCATCCTCCTCTCTTTTTCACTTGGGGATGGACTCACAACCCTACAAGTAATTTTGGATGAATCTACAGTACTTCAATGAAATAGTCAGACACATTTTACACTAAACTATAAGTAAAAAACAACAGATCAAGAGCGGGATTTGAACCCATGAGCTTTAAATCTCATTTTTGAGTATAAGTATCCAAGTCAACAATTGAATAGATAAGTTTTAATACACTTACTCCGTTTATGACTTATTTGTTATTTCCCTTATTTAGGCGTTTCAGAACTCGTCCTACGATCAGAATCTTCGCTTAATCGAGGTTGTTAAACATTAAAACACTAAAAACATACACAACAAGACAACTCGACAGGTGCACAGGAAGACTGAGGAGCGGTTGGTTATCCCTGCTTGTTATCGCTGCTATCTCATCACTGTGTTTTACAATGAATTTAACTGGAAATTGAGTTTATCATTTAACAGTTGAAATTTGTTTGCTTTTACATGTATTTGTTCTTGTTGCATGTGTGTAAAGGTAAATATTTCTTGCTTTTTTTAACATGTTTTTCAATATGAAATAGTAATTATTGATATATTTTGGAAGAGTTAAGTAAAATAAACGAGTTACATTTCCCATTTTAAACGAACTTATGGCTAAAATAGCAATTGAACTATTCAGTCTGTTTCATAGTCCCAGTTGTATCTTCATTTTATAAGACTTAAGATTATGGAATGTTCAATGCCTCAAATCCCTCACAACCCTTACAATTAATTATAAGATAAAGGAATTCTGAAGTTTAACACACGTTTTATGAAGGTGGTATTATTATTTTTGTTACTTAGAATGATTTGGAGGTTGGAGTGTTAGATGCTGATATCCGTGCAGAACATATGGAAAGTTTGGAGCAGATGATTCACCACAGCGAACTTTGTAGAAGTATGCAAGAACTCCTAGGCCACTATTTACAGTTGGAAAGATATTATATGCAACAGAGTGTAAACAAAGCTGTTGCTATGGATTCAATAGAGCAAGGATCACAAACATCCAGTATGGTCGATGATGTGTTTTTTATAGTTCGCAAGTGTATCAGGTCTGTGGAAATTGAATGAAACTAGGGCAGAGCATTTTTAATTCATTTGCATTAACACACTCTAGTTGAATAATATACCAACCACCCAAAAGTGCTCTAAATGGGCAAAAGTATTAATATTTTTAATTTCTCAAAATGGGTATAAATATTTAAAAAAAGTGTTTACCTATAATCATATTGTTTGTTTATTATCACCTGGAAGGAGAACCATTTGTAGACAGTTATCTTAGTTTGGTAAGGGTGTTTGAATTTTTAACCAGAGAGTGTTGTAGTCAAGTCCACATACTAAATTTTTGCCAGTTTTTTCAATATGTAATAAATTTAAAAAAGCATCTTCTAATTCTAAATCAAACTATTTAATTACAGTATCTAAAATGGTAAACAAATTCACTGACAAAATAATAATTCCTGTGAAAATTAATTTTGAAAGTGTACACACTGTGTCCAAAATTTCAGGATCAGTTTAAGAAAATATTGCTAATGTTTCATGAAATAGTATGTTTTTAATAAGAAAAACCAATGTTCAAGACTTCACCAGTAATATTTTATCGTGTTGCTTTGGACTGTTTATTAGAAATACTATAAATTCCTTGAATAGGTTGCCAGCAGTCCACTTTTGTAGATGTAGCTACAGCACTGTTTTGCCAAACACTGTCGTCTTCGTCAGGCTAAGCACTAACACGGAACAAAATCTGAGTATAATTTCCCGTAAATATGTATAAAAACATCTCCTACCTGCCGCAAGATAGGACTAACTTAAATAATGTGGCCACAAACATTTTTATACCAGTGTGTCCACATTCTGTAAAGTCAGGGAGAGTCAGGGAAAGAGTTAAAAAACCTTGAAAGTTAGGGAAATCTTCCCTAGACTTGTGGGTAACATTCTACTCTAGTTTGCCACAACCCAAGTTAGATAAATTTTCCCCAGTAATGGATTTGAAGGGAATTTTGAATGTTTAATCCGCCTCAGACTCAGACATTAACTCCAAACTACTATAGCATTTCCCCAGATATTTTTCACAAGAAGTGCACATCAATAATTATACAATTTTTGTTGTGCTCTTGTCTCCTTTTTTAAACTGATTTAGCTAATTCTTTTTGTATTTTAATATTTATTTTGTTTGCTAACTTAAGTACATTATTATAGCTAACAAGAAATGTTTGTGTAATAAACTTTTTCTGAACAATAAAGTGTTTCCGGAATTTAGTTGTTTTTGGAATTTGGAAGTTGGTTGGACTTGGTTGTTAGTGATGCAAATTCAGCTTTTTGTAAAGTCTGTCTGAAATCTTTTAAACAAAGCAATATGGGGAAACAAACAATTGATTCTCATGCTACCGAGACCTACCCATGTAAAAAAATATGAGAGCAAATGCTTCCCAGCCGGTAAATTCATTTTTTACTACTCTATCTCCATTAAATGATGTGGAGTCAACACCTTCAACTTCAGCTACATATGCAAAAGAATTATTAGTA
>JAGFPH010001561.1:163014-176753 GCA_018207615.1 Philaenus spumarius
CCTTGGGTCGATACATTTCTTAACCTTAGTCATCATCTTACCGAAGTAAGTTTATACAGTTTTCAAAGAGTTGTAATATCCATCCTTAGGTAGAAAACTCACTAAATAGATGTTTTATGGCATTAACAGTGCTCTTAACAATGCACACCTGAATAATTTTGAAGCAGTAAACGGTCCTTTTAGTAATAATGTGCAGGATGTCTACATTCTGGAAAGTAGGAGGTTGTCAAGAAGAAAAGGTAAATTACATGAAAAAATGTCTGAGCAATAGATAAAAGAAATGTAATCTTTTCCAATGTCGGATTTGAGAGGAATTTTGAATGTTCTAGTCTGCTTTAGTGTAGACTATTGTAGCATTTTTCGTAAGATGTTCCCAACAATCATGTGTCTTTTCAATCAGTTTAGCTAATTCTAATGTACATATTAATTACACCATTTTAACTTTGTTCCTTTGAAATCTAGTCCATTTATTATGTTCTCTCTACATTAGAGACCAATCTCTATTAAATTTTGGACTCTATGTAAATCTAATTTCTATTTACATTACAAACACAAGTTATAAATAACACTCTAATCTTGCATTTTTCTGTTTCTTGTCATGGCACTAGTTTTGTTAAACTATTTACTAGCGAATTTCCATAGGAAAAATGAGCTATTGCAGTGGCCCTTATTATCGGAAGTAACAAATGAGCACCGATCATGGTCCCCAGAACACGTTTTGGGGTGTCATTAAAAATTGTATATATGTGTTCGCACTCTAGCGGCCGTATTTTAAGTCCGATTCGGTTGAAACTTGGTACACATGTTGGTCGTCTACGTCGCTCAGACGAGTTCGTCAGCCAAAAAATCCAACAATCGGAAGCACGTTTCTTGAACGGAAGTAACTATTTTTTAGATTTTTCCTACGAGAATGATTTTTTTTTTAGTTTTTTCTACAAATGTAAACGTAGGATGTTATTCTGCACATTTTTTTTTCACACGACCTTATAGCTCGCTTGGTTTCCCCAAAGTCGATCAAAACGTAAAATACCGTAGAAGTACCCGGTTCAAAGTCATGTGGGGGATTTTACCATGGGGTTGGAGTGCGAAGCACGCAATGCATTGTGTATTGAAGATACTCCCAACATGCGGAGTGGCGTGCGAAGCACGCAATGCTTTGTGTATCGAAGATACTCCCAATACGCGGAATGCCATGTGAACCATTTTGCAGCTATTCAGCATCATCGTGAATAGACCTATTTCCCAAATTGTTGGTTGTAACCCTAAAACATAGGCATATAAACTTAATTTTGGAAATTTGCTCAACTCACGTCAGCGGTTCAGCTGGGTGGTCGAATTATTTATTATTCTGTGATTTAAATGTGTATTTCTTTTGAAAAGGGTTTTAATATATTTTGAAATATTAAATAATATAAATTTGTTTAATCTTTTAAAATTTCTTTGATAATTTATATTTCAATTAATTTGCCTTCACTGAAATACTTATATATTCTTATAATAGCTTATCATAAAGAATAAATACTCATTTTATTTAAATAATCACAATAAAAATCTTTAATTATTCAATAATTATAATTAACAATTTATATTTGAAATATTATCTGTAATCCCTTCACTGAGTGTTCATATAGTTTATATGGGATTATCAGTTAAGAATTATTTGTAGGCTATTTGGATTTATAATTCTACACAAAGTTCAATTAGACTCTCACATAACTACAAACTCTTTAAACAAATAAATTATATATAGCTTGCTCAGATATTATTAATGTTATAATTATTAATTTGATCTCGGGCTAGGGGTTTCGGCCGGATCCATCCACATTAATTTAAATATTAAGGTTAGTTATAAATTATATATATATATCTTAGACTAATTATTATATATTTAAATTTAATGAGAACATAGAGTAATGATGATGATTTTAGAAAGAAAGTTCGAAAGTCTTAATATTAATTGTTCGTTGCACACAATTTTCACTATAGGCCTAAAGGTTTTTATGTGAATTTGGTTTCTTTGAATAAGGTTATAAAGTCAGATATGTTTGTATTAAAATGGTTTTATCTCACCCAAATTTGTTGTCTTGATTATCATAAAGGTGTATTACCGTTTTAAGGTATTTCACTGCAAGATATAGCATAGATATTTGGCACAAAATATGTACGTCGATACTGTTCAATGGTTATTTCAGCACTAAAATTAAATTGTACCTTTTTTTAGACCATTGTTCTCTACGGGATTCACATATAATCTCGTCACCAAAATCTCTGTCCCAGCTGATTTACATATGTTTAAAATGAATACAATATCTGATGATTGAACATGATTTATGATATGATACTTATATTATTATTATTATTTTTTTTTTGTATATTTTATTTTATTCTATCTAATTATTCTTTAGTTTTAAATTATATTTTAAGAAACAAACTCTTATTTTATGCCTGAATTATTAATTTGAATGTAGCGGCTCGTAATGTCGTCAGCCAATCAGAAGTGTGCTGGAGGCGGGGCTATTTTCGTATGTCGTTGAATTAGCGAAATTTCGTAGATCCGTTCTCTTTACATGCTTCGCGTTTAAATGAATGAATTTTTATTAAAATTGTGAAATGTACGTTTGAAAGATAATTTAGTTCTACAGCCCACAAGATGTATCAATATTTTAGGATAATATACTTCCATGTTTTATTCGTGTCGAATCGGTTGGGTTGTAGGCCTAATGTTGATTTTCTTATCCAGTGTCGTGTATGTCACTTGTTTCTTTAGTTATTTCTTTAATGGTTTTGGTTTGTGTTTCGGGCCTTTGTGATAAATGGTAAACATATTATAGTTCCTATAGGCCAGATTTTCTTTTATCAATTTTCTTTTTTCACATGGAACTTTATAATATTCTTATATTTCTAATGATAAATTGAGTTGTCGAGTATCGTGGATATATCGCGTTGGCGCTATGGATTTCGTGTAGGCCGAGATTAGTTTAATTAATAATTTACAACATAAATACTGAACTGTTTCACTTTCAAGTGAAGCAGTAATTGTTCATTTGCAATCGTTTTGTACCTGCTTATTTGATCTTGTGAAATGTGTTTCTTATGCTGAGTTTTTTGGTTTTTTTTTCATGTATGTTATTTATCAATTTATTTTGTTTGTATATTTGACTATTTTTATACAATTTGCAATGTACTAAAGAACAACACAATAAGGAAATAAAATATGTTTACTTGTGTTGCCTAGGAAGAGTTTTCGAACTATGAAGCCAATGAACCTTTTGTCCGAAGCCTAATAGCCAATTTGGATGGACTCTTGTCAGAGTTTAAGAACAAACTGATGTCTTCCAACTATGATGCTTTGGTATCCATTCTTGTTACAGAAGTTACGAGTCAAATGGAGAAAGTTATAATGAAATCTGAGTTTAACAGAGTAAGTTATAATATCTGGAGTTCCTTTACTTTCTGAGCAAACTTTAATCATTGTTTATGAATTATAAATTTCCTGTAGTCTATGCTATTTAAAAACAACATTTATTTCATAGAAACTAATGATTTTAAGAATGTCAAGACTATTGATCAGTATACAATTTTTCGGATAGACTTAGTAACTCCTAAGATTACGCTGAACATCCACATAAATCAAATTTTAACTCTTTAAAAAACTAATATGGATAATACTCATGATTGATTAAAAATAGATTTGTAACTAAGTGAAATAAATAAATTATATATACATAGCTAAATTACAAAATAAAAGTGTCTTTACTACCAAGGGTGCCTGTATGATTTTTCTAGGGGGGTTAAATCGAGGGTGTGGGATTTAGGGGAGTACCCTCCCCTCCTTTGCAAAAGGAGATCTGGATTAATTTTTGACCACCCCCGGAAAAGTTTTAAAATTTGGAAAGCCAATTTGAGTTTAGGTGAAATATTAATCCACACAAAATTGAGTCTGTACCTTTACACAGTCAATAAATACACAAAGCTACACCGTGGCTTGAGGCCGCACCTCAACAGTTCATGTTTGAATTTTTGTAAAAAATAAAATAAGTATATGTAAAATGAAACTGTGCATAACATTTGTGATGCCTTTTTCCCTATGGGAAAATTCTTTGGCACTCTCACGAAATATTTGTTTGCCTACTCCGGCCAATGGCTGGGTATTATTTCCAGGGGTCAAGAATGGAGGGGGAGGAGATGGCTCAGTGCGGCCTTATCCTAGAGAACGTGCTCTTAAGATATTAGGACCAAATTCATCACAGGCAAGGAAAGGGGGTGGGGGTAAGGAAGGGATGGTACGACATGGACGATATCAATTTACTTGCCTCGCCTAAACCCTATGCTAACAAAAAGGCTTTTGTATGCGGTTCTCACCGCACATACGCAATCTAACAACGAAATGTAGTTGTATGTGAGTTCTCACCGCACATACGCAATCTAACAACGAAATGTAGTTGTATGTGAGTTCTCACTGCACATACGCAATCTAACAACCAAACATACCCACGAAGGCAAATGAAACGCAACTTTAAAACCCTCGGAACTTTTGTGCAAAAGAATCAGTTAAATTAATTAGGCCTAATGGCGACGACACACGCAAAAATAATTATTCCTATACGTAAGCTCCTAATGCTGATCACCACCGCTTCATATGCCTTTACAATAATATGTTAATAATCCTAGTGCAAAAGCGTTCAGCGTGTCTAAATCCAAAATTATTCAAACTTTACAATAACCATGCAGGTTACCACACAAGCCTATAATACTCAAAGCAGTGTCGGCCACTTATTCTCTACTTATCGCGATGAGCCGGTTTTCACCAAGTGAGCATCTACCATTACTGGATCGAAGTAGCTGGTTTTCACCGAGCGAGCAAACTGTACTTGACGAGAGGTGCTGGTTTTCACCGAGCGAGCATCTCTCCCTACTGCCTACGATCTCCGGCTTGTATAGCGGTATCCACTCCCACTCTCGACTGGCCGGCATGACTTACTACTGGCGTGCGATATCATTCCTGCTTCGCATTGCATTCGTCTTTTGCTATTATTTAAATCCCTTCAAATTTTCCCTTTTAATTTTTGAGACGTTACACATTTAAAAAATATTCTAGTGCTAAACCACTTCTATGTAATACTGATTTTTAAATAACTCTCTTTAAAGAAAAATACCTGACTATACTTATTAATGTGCATATTTTCCTTTCCCTGGGAGTTAGGGGGGGGGGGTATCCCCTTCTGTCCCTGGGTATGGGCGACCTTGTTTACTACGGACATTGAGGGTGCTAGAAACTTTTTATATACAAGGTCTGATTAGAATGTTCCACCTACTGTTTTAAAATATAACTAGATAAAACAAAAATCACTGAAGGGATTAAACATGACTCCTGGACTGTGGAAAGACTGTTGGCAGAAGTGTGTCTAGGCAGAGAGAGAGAGTACTTTGAAGGGGTTAGGGGTTAAGGTTGAATAAATTTGAAAAAATCAGTCCTGGTATCGTTTGATCAGACTTCATATTCATATTTTTAAAGCTTACAACCCATGTCTGATCAAAGTTTGATTTTGGCAACGCCTGCAAAATAGATTCCCATTCTATAAATTTGCCAATTTTTTGTTGTTCTAGCTCGGTGGCTTAGCTTTGGATAAAGAAGTTCGCTCGTTAGTAAGTTACTTGAGTAACGCTACATCATGGTCTGTAAGAGATAAGTTTGCAAGATTAACTCAGATAGCTACAGTTCTGAACTTGGAAAGGGTAACAGAGATAACAGACTATTGGGGAGTCGAGTCTGGAGCACTACCTTGGCGTCTCACACCAACTGATATCAGACAGATTATGGGATTAAGGTAATGTTATTTATCAAAAAGTTTGTAGCCATTCCGAATATTGATATAATAAATATATATTTTGACTTACCGTCTACAATATTAAATTTTCTGTCGTATACGACGGCCGTTTCAGCTATTCAGCCATTTTCAAGTATTTTTCCGCAGGATATCCTTTGTCACTTGTTAACACGAAACACTCATTACAATACACTAACACAACCCAATAATAAATAACACGATACATTAGTTAATAAAGATAAAACAGTCAATTCAAAAATCTTCGAATGGTTGGGCCCAACATTCCGATACGTACTGCGGACGAGATGGTCAATCACGCTAATCGATGGAGGTTGCTTATCTCCAACAACATATCGAACAATGTGTTGGAATCGAAGTCAAGTTTTTCATTTAATAAAATGTTATTATTAATGGCTGAATAGCTGAAACGGCCGTTGTACGCGACAGCAAATTGAATATTGTAGACGGTAAGTCAAAATATATATTTAATGTTATTTACTTATTAACAGGTGTTTGCATATTAATGTAAAGTTAATTAAATTTTAACAATAACCTAAAAGTTAAGTAATTAGAGTTTGTAAGTAAAAGTTAAAAGATTACCAATTATGTAGAAGATACGAAGATGTGATCTGGAATTACTTTAAATCTAATTCACAAAATACATGATGTCAATTACTTTTTCATAATATTAGCAGAATATTGCAGGTAAATAATATAAATAATGATACTCAGTGGTAGGCATAAAACTAATTTGTTTTTTTCTATTTCAGAACGGATTTTCGAAGTGAAGAAATTCGTCGACTTAAACTGTGATCATAATCATAAAATATTGTTGCACACAGCTCGTAAAAAGGTGCAATATTATAAAACTATTATTTATTGTTAGAACTTGGAGTATATATGATATAAAATGATAATTAATTGTGTAGTTACTACACTGTTCTATAATAGGCTACGATGGGTAAGAAATTGAAACAGTTTTTGTTGTTTTCCAATGGTAGACTGTGTGAGAATTAACTCATGAGTCCTCTGGCATGAGTTAATTCTAATGATAATGTAGTAACTACACATTTAGTTGTAATTTTATATAATATATACTCCAAGTTGTAACAATAAATAATAGAAATTGAAACTGTAAATAAGAATTTTTGGAAGTGAAAGTAATGCTGTTGATTTAAACCATTAATAGACAATTGAAATTTGTTCTATTATGCTGTAAGGATAGACTATTTATATTAAAAAGTTTATTGAGGTGGGAATAATGTTTTGAAATTTATTTTAATGCCTTGTTTTCGTTGGTCTAATAGTTTATGAATTATAAGCCAACAATACGCTCACATTGACGGAATTAAAGGTTTTATAATTTCAAAAATAGTCACAACATTTATAGTATTAGAAGTATGATTCTAATATGTACTCAACATCTTCTGATATCATTTGCAAGTCCCTATATCTTCCCCGTCATTCTTGTAAAAGATATCTTTCTGTAATCTCCTGATTAAATTAATGACTCAGAAACTGAACCTTTCAGCGCATTTAAAGGCTCACTATTAACCTATCGAAAATCTGTCTCTAGTCGAGAATGTCAACAAAGCGACTGTACACCATTGACTTTGAGGCAAATTGCTAACAATCGAAGAAATATATCAAACATGTGGTTCTTAGCTTTGATGATTAGAGGTCTAGGCTTTTACTTTACAACTGTACAGACCCAAAAATCTAATAGTATAAAACTTCTGTAGATAAATATAAAGCCACTGAATGGATTGAATGAAAAATTGCATTTTAAGGTGCAAGAAAAAAAAATGTGAATTAACTTTGTGAATCGAGAAAAGAGGTATAGAGTTATGCGCAGTACAATTGCCAATAAACAAGATGATTGTTCTGTTTTGTTTACAAAAAGTTGTGTCAATCTTTAAACAGCTCTGCTTTCATCCAAGCTTTTTTGTTCGATTTATAATCGAGTGGTTTAGACTTTGTTTTTAAATCATCATCTAGGGTTAGCAGATTTGGCTAAGGCAACTTTTCGGTGCCATCCATATTGGCTCCGACCAATAAAGTTAGTCTTTCCTTACTGTTTTTCCCTCCACTGCAACGATCTCCTTTAAACGTTAATGTTTTGTCCGGGGTACATTTAAAAAACAAACCCTTTCGTCTACGTTAAAAATATCTTTTACCGGGGTTTCTTCTATCATTTTTACAACATCGTCTTTCCACATATTTGCAATGTCTTGATTAACACTAGTACTTTCACTGCACACAGACTTAAAGGTAATGTGGTTTCTTTCCTTAAATCCATCCAACCAACCGGCACTAGCCTTGAGATCACTTTTCTCCAAACCTATAGCAAACTCTTTTGCCTTTGTTCGAACAAGGGGCCCAGATAATGAAATGTTTTTGTCCCGAGCTTGTTTAAACCACTTTAACATACCGGGTGTCCCACGAAGAGGTCCCTATTTTTGAATTAATATATTAGATGCACGGAACACTCTACAAACCTGAAACTCAACAGTCCTAACATACATATATGTAAAAGAAATACACCTGAGTATCAGTTAATTCTGACACATTAGGACAAAATGGCGGGATATCAAAGAAATAGTACCTTTTCGTTAAAATAGTTTTATTTGCTTAAGTGTTAGTTTTATTTGCTTAAGTGTTACAACATAATTATTGAATTTTAACGATGTTACTAAGCACTAAACAACGTTAGGGAATTAAAGATATAAGATATAAGTAACTCATAAATAAATTAAATCTATTTGATCCATAAACCTTATTCAAACTGATGTCCATCGATCGCAATGCACTGATGACAACGAAATAGAAAACAGTCATACGCTTTGCTGAACAACTCTCGAGGTATCAACAACAGTTCCTCTTCGATCAACCTCATTAGTTCAGCGTCTGTCGCAATGTTATGACAATAAACCTTCTCCTTCAAAAAGCCCCAAAGAAAAAAGTCACAGTCAAGTCTGGAGACCTTGAGGGCCAGTCCATGAAGCTGCTGCCATGACCTATCCAACGGTTAGGAAGATTTTGGTCCAAAACTGCTTTGGCCACATTAGCATAATGCGGAGGAGCTCCATCCTGTTGGAAAAAAACTTCTTTCATCTCAGGCTGAGAAAGATGAGGAACTATGTGATTGCTTAAAACTGATGCATACCTTTCTCCAGTCATTGTTTGTCGGGATATGTCATACGACAAAACACCATCCTTGGTAACAGCAGCCCAAACTGTTATACGTGTTGATTTTAATTTCTCTTCTTGTAAGATATGTGGATTTTTTGTGTCATAGTAATGACAATTATGCCAGTTTACAGTTCCTGTTCGATAAAATGTCGCTTCATCTGAAAACACGATTCCTTCATGCCATTTGCTATCTACATCAGTCTTTTCAATTATTTTCGAACAAAATTCCAATCATCTGTCAGGATCATCTTCAAGCAGTCCATGAACTAAATGAGTTTTATAATGTTTGATTTTGTTCTTTTTGGCATACCTTTGGACAGATGACTTCGGTATCCCTGTAGCAGATTCCACATTTCTTACTGAATTAGGCGTATTTGGAGATTCCATGAAAGCAGCACATACGATTTCTTGATTTTCTATGTTGGAGGATCTATGGTATTTTTTTTGTATTGACCCCGTTTCTAGTAGGATAGTCTTCCACTTACGAATAGATTTCCTTGACGGTGGAACTACACCTGGGTACCTTTCCCTAAAACACCTTATTGCTTCATAATCATTTTCAAAGGCAATAGCCCAGGAACAACATTTCACTTTTTGCTCAGTTGAAAACGGCATGGTACATAAGACACTTTACAATGCAACTTAATAACAAATGCCAATGTTTATTACCAAATATGTTCATTGTTGTGGATACACGCAGTCAGCTGATAGATTTAAAATAGTCTAAACAGCTGTAGCTGTTCCTATTCTAAATAAAAGTAGGTTTACCCTTAAAATACGATTGCTGATTTTGTTGTTTTTTTTTTTTTTCCGCCATTTTGTTTGGATCAGTCAGAATTAACTGATACTCAGGGGTATTTCTTTTACATATGTGTTAGTCACGACTGTAGAATTTCAAGTCTGAAGCGCGCTCTATAGGTCTGTCATATCAATTCAAAAATAGGGACCTCTTTGTGGGACACCCGGTACATTCATCCACTTTAGGGTTATCTGGCTCTTTTGCAATCCTTTCCGTTTCCACTCAAAACACTGCTTAATATTTTTTCCTTATTTTTTTAAAAAAAGTAGACATTGTAGTGAGTTCTATCCCGAACTCCTTAGCAATGTCACATTCTTGAGACCCTTCTCCACTTCACGAACAACAGCAACTTTTTCACAAAATGTTAATGTCTTGTACTAAATGCGTGGTTTACTCAAAGACATTTTGATCACTCGCACAAACAATCACTTTCAAGACACAAATGACTGACAAGCAGAAGCACACTACTGTAACAATAGACAGAGACTGGGTAGAGCATCAATCGACAAACTACAGTTTCGGGTAACTAGAGAATTCTGGAAGGCAAAATTCTTCGAATGCGTCAGCGCGCCTAGAATTACAATACGTGTACAGACACGTACGTCCTGCCTCTTTCTGCCAGACAGTGACCTATTTATCCAGCGATCCCTTTCACAGCACAAGATTTTATTTTTAGTGTTGAAAAAAAACTTTGAATTAAAGAAGTTGACTTCGAATTATCCATAATTTTTTTACATTGATATCATAGGGACCGAACCGAAACTTCGAATTAACGGTAATTTCAAATTAAAGACATTCAAATTATCCAAGTTCTACTGTACAAACATATTTAAAGACGTATTTATGCTGTACCATTAAACATATAAACAACTTGATCTGTTTTATATTCATGAAAGTATATTGTGTTATTTGTTATAAATTTCCTACAATGTATATTATTTATAAGTAGGTTAATAAAATATTACCTTTTATATGTCCGTCAAGTGATCCACTCTATGAAAATATTAATTATATTTTAAAAGTTATTTATGTAGAGTTCAATTCGGAGAAGGAAGAGGAAAATAAAATCATTATTATCTTGTATTAATAATTTTAATTGTGTTATGATAATAATATTTATTGTTGTTATTAGATATCTGGGAGTCTGGCAATAATACAGTTTAAGTAACAAGTTGTAAATAATATTTCATTAATTATAGGTAATTTTTACTTATGTCAATCGATCCTTGTTAGTTTTTCTTTTTTCTAAAAAAACTATTGCAATTTCGGACTAAATGTCCGTTATCAGGTTATATAACACATAAGTAAAATATACGAAAAAACACAAAACATAATTCACTCCGCTTTGAGATCGTTAAGTTCATATGGAACAGCCAACCGACGTGCATGTCAATGTTCATTGGTTCGTATGGACTTTAAAATCTCCAAGCGGAGTGAATTATGTGTTGTGTTTTTTTCGTATGTTTTACTTTTGTGTTTTTATATAACCTGATGAAAGAATTGCAATAGATTTTAAGAAATATAATAATTATTTTAAAAAAACAATCTTAGGGCTACAATGACTGAATATTTTGTATGTTAAAACAAGTTTATTCCATGAATTAATTACAGTATACATACAAAATAATCAGTGAGAGAGGCCGGTAAAAGTGGTTTATAAACTTTATCCTTGATAAATCATGCAATCATTCTTGGTAAGGCAGTTGTGTCAACTTGCTGAAAGTGTATGTGGAATTCTTGATCATCCATCAATCTGTGGGTTTAAACATTTCCTTGACCCGCTAGAAGCGTGCCAACATAATAACTTGCAAAGCTTTGCCTAACTCGTTCTACGACATTGTAAGACTCACAGGGACGATTGAGGATTTCTTATGGCTTACTGATCACTCAGTTTAAACAAAAAATTGTGCCATTCATAGATGGTAGTACTACTGGGAGGATCTTTGTCCTACTTAAAGTGTATTCGTCATGCAATGTTGTGAGATCGGACAGAAAAAATAAAACTATTTGGTTCGTGTTGCTAGTCTTTTCAGTTTTGCTGATGTTGCTAGAGTAAATAGGCGTTACTGTAAGTTCAAACTGCATTGGTTATTTGAATAAAGTTAACCGATTTCTTCCTACTTTGCTAAAGTTAAAAATTAGAAGTCGGGCTCAGTATATAAACATTATCTTTAATTCCATAGGTTATTTAATAAATTCCCACTAAGAAGACTAAAGTAAATTTGACTAATAATTATAATAAGAATAAAAAGGATTGATATTATTTTAAAATACAAATGAAGTACAAACAAAGCATCACACATTTTAATTAAAACAATATTTGGACTCAACAAAACATACAATTTAAAATTTATAAACATAACGGGTTATAACAAAACATAAAGGGTTAAATGTATAAGTGTCATGAAGTAGACAGGTACTGTTGAACGTGATTATTGACTAGCAATACATGTTTTTCCGAATGGTAAATCTTGAAGACTTGATTTAGTATTGGTTTGGTATCAGAATCATTTAACCAAATATTAGCGTTGGTCGGGTTCTCCAAAATCCCAAGAAAAGCTAAAACACAACAAAAGTAGTTAGTTTTGAAGTTATACTATGTAAGAGTAATTTTTGTTTTGAATAGAGGAGATTGGTGAATGCAAACCTAATAAATAACATATACCGGTAATGGAAAAGAAATCAAATGAACAGCAGGATTACTTTTTTTGATAAACTGTAATTTTTTTTTTTGATAAAATTTTTAAATATCAAAATCTTTGTAAAATTAGTTATAGCAAATTGTATTGATAAATATAACACTGCTAACAACCAATGTTTTTTTAAAGAAAATCAACTGTAAAGCCGTAGATGTGTCATATAGTTATAACGTTAGGCGTTATAAAAATAAAATATTTATAATATAACTGTTAAAACAAATTTTGGATATTGAAAATTATTCTAAGTAGTTAATAAAAAAATATTTAATTTAATAAAAAGATTACATGTGAACTATAATTTAATAACTATTTACTTTTTTGCGGTTTTGCACTTTAAGGCTAATAAAGACGGGACCTACAGTTTTACGTGGAATCCGAACCACAGCCAATGATGTAATTTCAATCTAAAGTACTCTTTAATACAATTACTTTACTTTAAATTCAAAACAAAAAACATTCCTTAACCTAAAACTTTGTTTACTGTCAGTTCACACATGATCCATAACTATGCCATATGGCTTCATCTGTGACTATATTGCACAACATCGCATACTTACGTCACAGCACAAATCTTGCATTGCACAAGTTTGCACCGTGATTTGAGCGGCAACATTTCTCCCTTCGCGCCAATATAGTCCCACCCATTTTCTTTTATTTTGCATATCATGTATTAGATTAAAAAAATTACTTCAATTATTTATCTTATCTCGGTCAAAGGTTGGTCAAACTGCAAAAGTACTCACTACATGGAATTGTGGCAAATAATGAAATTCAGAACATCTTGGTGAACAACTTGAGAAAGTTTACTCTGCCATGTTGTAAGAATTTTTACAATAGGAAAAAATCATTGATACAGATATGACACACATAACATAATTTTACAGTTCTAATGCTAAAAAACTTTTAAAAAATACTAATTTATGAGACGCAATTCTAGTTAAAAGCATCCAAAGAATGACTCTACTTGCAGACAACAAAAAAGATTAAGATATTTATAAAAAGTTATTTCACTGCTCAATTGTTTTATAATATTTTAGTATACTTGCGGTTTAGGAAATGGGCCCATAGACACTGTTCTTGTAACACAATTCACACTTTTATACACAGAGAACTATACCAATGTCGACCACATGGTCTTGAAATGTATATCACTTGAATCCTATTCAAGCACTCGCCAGATCATACTGCCAAAGTGTACAGACTTTGTACCACTATTTAACT
>JAGFPH010001561.1:198837-210460 GCA_018207615.1 Philaenus spumarius
CGAAAATGTCGGGAAGTATTTTTAAATAGCTGTAGTAGTGTCGAAAGTCGTGGTTGATTCTTTTCTAGGCGTTGTCATTAGTGTTGTGAATATTTTCCGCTAGGCGCCGCGCATGTCGTCATTTGTAGAATGAATCACATTCTTTAGGTCTTCTCTCTCTCTCTTACTCGCTTCATACATATATTTACATTACATTTCTATTATTCATAATTGGTTGAATATTTTGAATTGTTACATTCTCTTATAACTCAAAAACTATCAACTTTTCATAAATAACCTTCCTATTCAAAATGAAAGAACATAAAATTTCCTACAAATTTACAATTTATGTTTTCATCTCTGACAAAACTTTCGGACTTAAGCACTAGTTGAAAATTATCGTATTTCGGCTGTCTCTGCAAAAACCCACCTTTTCTCTCCAAAACTCGAATTTATTATTAAAGAATATAATTTTCTCCTACTTTTAAGATAATACAATTTAGACTGGTTTCAACTGTTCTGCCATCTCCAGTAATAAAAAAATTAATATACCATGTTTTTAAAACAAACTAAAAAGTATAAAATAATTTCTCCAACCCCCATACAGATTTATAAGCCATTCATATTCCTAACTCTTACAGATTGTTCTGAAAATTTTTAATAATTGCGAATTTCTAATAGCTATAAAATTACTTGTAAGGTTAAAAACGAAAAAGTGGGATGCATGCAATAGATAATTGATGCATGAATAGTTCACGCAAGTCACTAGCAATTTTATTTGCTGCAAATGATATGAACAGTTGTGTGAGTTTTCTCAACGACAGCTACTACTTACACTTCTTACTAATATCTATTGCATGCACCCCATGTTTTTAATCTTACACATATTTTCATAGCTATTAAAAATTCAGAATCACAAATTTTCAGGACAAACTATATGGGGTTATAAATCTGTATGGCTAGGTGAAACAATTTTATAATTTTTAAACCGTTTTAAAAACTTTGTATGTTTCGAATTTGTTTAGTTCAATAATATTTTCTCCTTTTTAGTCTTCAGTTCTGAGCTATATAAAGTTTCAAATCTCTAGCTCATTTAGAACATGAAAAATCATGTCTGGCTACGCCTTCGCAAGGGCAGGGCAATCTCATATGTTGGCTCACAGAATTTTGGCCAAAATATTGATTCAATAAATGGCCCTGTCACCAACAATAGTAGAGTAGATCAATTGGAGGCAATCTTGTGCAACATGGACAGAACAGTGATTCTTTCTAATGGTTTGAAGAAGATTGTTAAAGATGTGCAAGAAAAATTGAAAAGCTAAGCTTCGACTGATGGCAGAACGTAGCCCCACTGCCAAGCTCTGGGTTGTATATTTGAAATAGTGACTAGATTAAGCACTTTATTTAAGCAGCAACTGGGATCTACATTTCCAAAATCTAGCTAGTACAGAGCTTTAGCACCGACTGAACATTCGGACTTGAAAAATGCAAAATATGTCATCGACGGAGGGTTTTTGTTACACTGTGTCAAAGGCACCAAGGAAAGACATATGCAGAAATTTCCCGCACTTATGTACCATACCTCAAGTCATACTACAAATCAAATGCCGTTCGATGGCTACCCTGACAAAGATTGTGAATGCTAAAAGAGCATATATAATGATTAAGAAGAGCACAAAGAAAACAATCTGCTGCAATATAATTTACAGAATCGATGGTGCACTCTGTCTCGCAGGAGTTTCCTTTCAAACTCCAAAAACAAGAACAAGTTGAAAAATCTATGCTAATGGAAAATCTGATTATGTAGAAATTGATTGAGAGATAAAGAGAACTTTGCAACCAGAAGCTGCTTTTCATGCTGCTGCTGATTTGTGTTTGTTTTTATGTGGACATAAGCATTGTATTAATGTGGAAATTGGTGACAATCTTTTATTAAAAGTGCTTTACATATACAGTGTTTTTGTATTGGATTTGATCAAGTATTGAGTGAGAAAAGTTAAGAAACATTAAAAGTGTTTGCTGTTATTAATTGCAAAGTAACATTGGATGGAGTTAGTGAAGGGATTTGTTTGATCTAGATAAGACGGGTTATTTGTGATTAACTTTGTATTCTATTTGCTTTCCAGTATTTATGTTAACATAGGATAGACAAGGAATAGACTTTCAGTGGACTGTTTGCCTTTTATTCTAAAACACATTTTAAAGAAGAATTTGTTTTGTTTGTTATAATTCAATTTCATAACATTTCACTATCTGATTTTACAATGTCCAGTAATGGTAGTATGAACTCTTCTGGTTTTCAAGGGTGCCCTAATGGATCAAGTTAATATGTTACATTTTGAACTTGATAGAGTAAACGATGTAATAGTAAAAATGGGTTCAGAGTTGCATTTAGCTACACAACAAAACACTTATCTTAAACTTTAAGTTCTTGAAGAGATGAACAAAATTAATTACTTCTGAGAGACCTTAAAAAAAGCTCAAATTTGAGATGGGTTTGCCTAACAAACGATGTAAAGTAAATAACATAAAAAATAGTGAAATTCCAGCAGAGTTAGATGTTCAAAATAGGTTTTTGCCGCTTGCTGATCTTGAATCATTTACACCACTACAACTTCCTAAAAGTGGCTTACGCCTACATACAACGAATAAAAACTTAGGCAAGTCCTTAAAGACTACAGGGGAGAAATTAAAAAAGAAAATTATTGATATGGGTGATAGTCATGGTAGAAACATATCAAAAATGCTATCAGATCGTTTAGGAACTGAATATGAAATTATTTTATTATTATAATTAATTATTATTATTATAACTGAACTGAAATTATTTTGACAAACCCATTATAGGGATAAATAAATAGGATTTTATTAAAAAAGGGAAGAGATGAATAAACAATGTAAAATTTGTTCGGTTTGTAACAAAGAGGTGAGAACATCTGGAATACTTTGCTGCAGGTGTAACATTTGGCACCATTTCAAATGCTTAAAGCTTAAAAGTGTAGAAGTTCCAACAAATGGTTGTAATAAGTACCTCTGTAATGTTTGTTTTGCTTTTTTGAATGGAGACTTAGTTTCTGAGGAAAATGGAGGGTATGACTTAGATGAAGTCGACATTTTGAAGGGTGAAAATCAATTGTTGAGAAGTGAAATTAACTCACTTAATGAAATGTTGTCAATACAGGCTCAAGATGTAAATGATTTGAGACAACAGAATACTATCCTGAGTTTAAAAGTGCTGGAAAAAGAAGAAACTATAATTAAACTTGAAAGCAAATATGATGAAGATATGAACTGGAACATTGTAAATAAGCACCAGAGACTCAGTCTTCCACATTTGAGTAATACTAGAGTTATAAGCAGTCTTCCGCAAGAAAGTGGAAAAAGTTTGAATTGTAGTTATACAAATAAATTAAAACCTATGCCTTCTGTAAAGAGAAATTGCAATCGGCATGTGAATCCAGTTATAGTAAACCAAAACTTAAGAAATGTAATTCAAAACAAAGGAAAGAAACTAAAGAAAATAATAATTGTGGGCGACAGCCATGCTAGAAATATTGCTAAGGAGCTAGGAAACATGGTTGATCAAAATTATGAAGTTTTGGGATATGTGTATTCAGGTGCTAATATAGCACAAGTAGCTGAAAAGGCACAAAGCATTGGAGGAAAACTTACAAAGGATGATGTTTTGATTTTTTTCGGAGGATCAAATGATGTTGCACTGGGTAGTAATTACGGTTATAATATTAAGGATGCTTTGGAGAAAGTCCTTCCAATTTCTTTTCAATCAAAAATTATCATTAACACTATCCCAAGCCCACCGAATGCTTTGTTGAGAAGTCATCTAGTAAACAATGCAAATAAAATTATGCACAAGCACATAAATTCAAGCACTAACAAGAATGTGCATAACGTTTGCATTAACTTTATAGATGATAGAGTGTCATCTTATGACTTTACATTGAGTGGCCATCTAAACAGGCATGGCAAGGCGGTGGTGTGCAGTAGACTGATGGAATTGCTGGAAAAAAAAGTAAACAAGTTCAGGAAGAAGACAGCCCTAGAGATGTGGTTGGAATCAGCAAAGGAGCAGGAAGCAAAGAAACAATTAAATATAAAAAGTGCAAATAGTGTATGGCAGAAGAATAATAGACAAAAAACACTGCTTGAAAAATGGTTAATAACAGGAAAGACGAATGCAGCAAGCAATAAACAAGAGTGTATTTGACGAAAAGAAAATTAAAAGTGAGCTAGGTAGATTCAGGTTATTTAAAAATCTAAGCTTGATAATGCATTATAATATACAGGGTCTAAATTCACACAAAATCTCTGAGCTAAATCTGTATCTGTCTCAATCTAATTTAATAATCAAAGTAATTTCAGTAAATGAGCACTGGCTTGACAACAGTGGTATTAATATTCTGAATACAATTAATAACTTTAATCTGGCAGCCTTCTATGCCAGAAAAAACTTTCTGAGAGGGGGTTCTTGTCTGTTGGTGGAACGGAGTTGTAGATATAAGGTTGTACATGATTTTTCGGGTCTAAATGAAGATTTAGTATTTGAGAGTTCAGCTGTGGAGCTCTTAGATTACAACTCAATTGTTGTATCTATTTATACAATTCCCGACTATAATAAAAAAAATATGTTTCTCTCTAAATTTGAGAAACTTCTCTATATTTTGCAAAAAAGTTTAAAAAGTAAATCAGTCTTTATTGCCGGAGACTTCAATGTAGATGTCCTAGAAAGTAGTATATTTTCCTATAAATTTAAAGAAATAATTGAATGTAGTGGATTCCTATTGCAGTTTAATGAGCCGACCAGACGGACTCGGCATTCTGGGTCTTGTCTGGACAACATTGTTACTGGGAGGAAGTATAGTGTTAAGTTTAGGTTGAATACTGATCTGGGACTGTCAGACCATACTGCTGTCTTCTTAAATCTCCCGTTTCAAGGGGAAATTGAACCTATAAGAAAAAAGTGTACCTTAACTAATGTTAGAATATTTTCTGAGGTGGGAATGAAGGAGTTCGTTAATTGTTTGAATCAAGATAATAATTTTATTTTTGATCCAAGTGTAAGTGTAAATGCAAACTATAATGACTTTTTAAAAAATTTTTTAATGACGGTAAATAGTGTTTTCCCTCCAAAGACTTTCAGACATATGCCTAAAACAAAACCAGTTGTTTTGAACTGGGTCACACAAGGTATAAAGATTTCAAGTAAAAGAAAGCGTGAATTGCATTGGGAAACGAAATCAAATAAGAATATACATTTTTTAAGCTATGTGAAATTATATAAAAGTATTTTTAAGAGGGTAGTTATAACTGCTAAAAAAATGGCGAACAGTGTATACATTGATCAATCAGTAAACAAATCGAAGGCCGCTTGGAATGTTGTTAATAAAGAACTGCATCAAAATAGTTTTAAAATAAATAACGGAATTATTTTGAAAGATGAAAATGATACTAAAATAACTCACCCGGTTGATGTAGCTAAAACACTAAATGAATTTTTTTCAAACATAGCACATAACACTAAGGTAGAAAAAGCCACCGCTATAGGAGTTCATTGGTCTGTAAAAGATATTTGTGCTAAGAATAGTGTATCGCTCTGTAATTTTGAACTTACAACTGGAAAGGAAATTAAAAAAATTATCGGGTCTCTGAAAAACAAGAATTCGGTTGGATGGGATGAAATACCTATAAAGTTGATCAAATCCTCTGTAGACATAACCAGTGTTTGAAAGAAGGTATTCTTCCGGATAAACTTAAATATGCGCAAATTTCACCAGTTTTTAAGAAAGGCTTAAGGACAAATATAAATAATTATCGTCCTATTTCTGTGTTAAGCAACTTTTCAAAAATTTTTGAAAAAATTGTAAATTTTAGGATAGTGAACTTCTTTGAAACTAATAACTTATTTTATGATAAACAATTTGGGTTTCGGAGGGGTGTGAGCACGGCTTCAGCTCTCATAGAGTTCACGAATGAGGTCTTGGAGGCGCTGGATGGGTCGCGGGCCTCAGCCGGGATATTCTGTGACTTGTCCAAGGCATTCGACTGCGTTGATCATTCTTTGTTGCTGTCTAAATTGAAGGATTATGGAATGGGAGGAAGTTGTCTTTCTTTGGTAGAGTCATACTTTTTGAACAGGAAACAGAGAACTGTAATATTATCTAACAGTAAGAAACATATGTCTGAATGGAAAGATATTACCATTGGAGTACCTCAAGGGTCAATTTTGGGTCCTCTTTTCTTTTTGATTTACATTAACGATCTTCCCAAAGCAATAAATAAAGAATTGATTTTGTTTGCTGATGATACGACCGCTATAGTAAAAAATGATTCCAGTACAGAGTTACTTACATCTCTTTCTGAGGTGACAGAGCTTATAGAAGATTGGTTTAAGAAAAACGGTCTAAAACTGAATCTTGACAAAACTCAAGTCATCAAATTTTCGGTCAGAAACACAGTGGTAGAAAGTAATTTCCCAAATTTGGTATACTCACACAAATTTCTGGGAGTTCAGTTTGATGCAAATTTCAGCTGGAAGGGACATTTGGACAACATCCAAAAAAAGATTAGATCAATATCTTTTGTATTTTTGCACTTGAGAGATTGTGTTCCTTTGGAAACTATTAAAGTAGTGTATTATGCGTATGTAGAGTCAATTCTGAGATATAGCATTGTTTTGTGGGGACAGGCGACTAACATTGGTGCGGTTTTCAGATTGCAAAAAAGGGTTTTACGTATCATGACCAATTCCCACCCACAAAGCTCTTGTAAAACACATTTTAAAAACTTAAAAATTTTAACACTGGTAGGAATATATATTTATGAAACTTTGAGTTACGTACACTCTATAAAGAATGAATTACCGGACTTATACAGATTCCAACACAATTATAGTACACGGAATGGATATGGTTTTAGATTACCTAACCATCGTTTAACTCTGTATGAAAAAAGCCCTTTATATGCAGGATTGAAATTGTACAATGCATTACCTAGTTCTTATAAGTCCATGGGCGTAAAATTATTTAAGGAAAAACTAAAGAGTGAGCTTATTAGCAGAGCTTTCTATTCATTAAAGGAATATTTTGACAGTCCCTTATTTGTATGACCAGTTTGTTTGGAACTGATTTTCCTCTTCTTGAAGGAAATTGTTCATTTTTACTATGTCTAACTTGTATTGTGTTCTACTATTTTTTAACTGTACTTGTTTCATGTATTTTGGTTCTATGTTTGTATAAGTGACGATGCACCTGTTTTGTATGTACATAAACATAAAAAAAAATTTATTGTGCAAATAAAGAATGTCTATGTCTATGTCTATGTCTATGAGGTTACCGGAATTATACATCCAGGCGCTCCAATTAAAAAGATAGCCGAATCAGCTAAACAGGTTGCTGCAAATCTAATGCAACAAGACTATCTCATAATATTTGGCGGTTCCAATGACATCTCTCCGGGTAGAAACATTTGTAATATACCATAAAAGAATCAGTCGGTGAAATTATCCCAATTTCGCACAAAACAAATATTAATATAAATACTATTCCTGTTTCCGAAAATACTTTACTGGAAAAATATCTAGTGAACTCAGCTAATAACTGTATACCGGTACATTCTAAAATTAATGAAGGAAAAATAAAAACCCAAGCAGAATTTCTATTAACTTTTTGAATGAAAGACTCTCTTCAAACCATTTCACAAATAGTGACATATAAATTTAAAGGGGAAAAATGTAGTCACGGAAAGGCTCACAGAACTGATTTTAAATTCAAGCAAGGTATTAGGGAAACATGTAAGGAGACCTATATTGTTGGACAAGTGGTTGATAGCTAAACCGAAAGCAACTGTGCAGCGTTCCAGTAAGATACAACATTGTGTTTATAATAAAATCTCATGTGTTTGTCATTACTGAGCATGCTTTTAACCAGCATAATATTAAGCTATTATGCTTAATTTAATTTATTAAATTATAAACTAGGATCAGCCTATTGCCGAACAAAAAAGAAAGGTGGAGGGGTTGCTGTATTTGTAAGAAGTGACTTTGAAACAAACACTTTAAGAATTTGTAAAGAAAGAAGTATAGAACAACATTTTGAGGTTACTGGTATTAAGTTAACATTAAACAATCTTGTCGTAATAGGTATTTATAGAGCACCAAGTGGTGATTTGGATGTTTTTCTGTCTCGGAAATTATTTTGAATCAATTATTGGTTAGTAAAGTTACATTTGTAATAATTGGTGACTTTTAAATAATTATAGACCTATAGCTTTACTGTCAGTTTTTTCTAAGATAATTGAAAAATTAATGAAAAGTAGATTAATTAATTTCCTAAATTTACAACATTTTTTTAGTAGACGACAATATGGGTTTACTAAGGGGCGGAATACAGAAGAAGCGGTAAGGGATTATATGGAGGGGGTGTATGAAGCAATAAACTCTAAATTTAAGGCCTCCGGATTGTTTATTGATTTTAACAAAGCGTTTGACTTGGTAAATCATGATATTTTGCTGACTAAATTGGAATCAATCGGAGTACGAGGAGCTGCTTTTGATTGGTTCAAATCTTATCTGAAAGATAGATCGCAACAAGTACGAATAAATAAACATGTGAGTGACTCTCAAACTATATATAGAGGAGTTCCACAGGGGTCCGTGCTTTCGGCAACATTGTTTCTGATTTTTATTAATGATTTGCTTGAAGAAGGTTTTGAGGGAGAAATCAGCGCCTTTGCTGATGATATCGCTCTCCGGTATGTGAGCAGCACCTGGGAATTAGTAAAGCGGAAAATGATTATTGACTTAAAAACTTTACAGTATTGGTGTTCAAATAATGATATGATCGTTAATGTGGAAAAAACAAAATTCGTAGTTTTTGATTTGAGGGGGTTTCAATTTGGGGAGACTTTGATTTATCACAATAATATGTGTCTTGGTCCTGATTTTTGTGTGTGTCCGTCCGTCCAGCAAACAGAGGATATAAAGTTTTTAGGCATTTTTCTTGATAGCAAGATTACATGGAAGAAACACATTCGACAGTTAAACTCAAAATTACGTTCATATGTAAGGAAATTCTATTACCTGAGAAACATCTGTAACTTAAAAGTTCTGAGAATGTTATATCATGCTTTCATACATTCCAGACTTCAATACGGAATAGAGTGTTGGGGAGGGGCCTGTATGGCCGCGACTACGCCTCTAATTGTTACTCAAAAACATTTTATCAGAATTCTTCTTTTCAAGAGTAAATTCCATCATGCCTTTCCTCTATTTAAACAACTAAATATTTTGCCTCTGAAACATTTATTTATATATAAGGTCCTAAAGATTTTTTATAGCAGAAGTGGAAATACTTCCAATGTTCAAATTTATTATAAAACAAGAAGTACTGCCCAGTTGCACATGAAAAGACCAAAAGTGAACCGAACTTGCTTTAAGAGGTCTTTTTTATATATTGGTCCCAAAATATTTAATGAGTTGCCTATACAAATAAAATAAACGGTACCAGGAACTGGCACATACTTTCTCACAAACATATTTAAATTATTAAACAGATTCACAGTGACTTGTAGGGTGGGGTAGGAGAGGTGATTTTGTACTAAAGTTGTTTTCCCATAAAAATCCATAAAATAACGGAAAAACCAACTTTTCTCAAAAAACGGCTCGAGAACGATTTTGATTAAAATTTTACAGTTTATAGTACTTTAGGTCCCTAATAAACTATAAAATTTTAATCAAAATCGTTAGAGCCATTTTTGAGAAAAGTTGATTTTTCCGTTATTTTAAGGGTTTTTATGGGAAAATTATCCTTAAAAATAAAAAAATTCACAAAAATGAAAAAAAGCCTGGAAGGAAATACCGTGGATTAGTACCTCCATACCAAATTTCATCAAAATCGGACAACTGGTTTAGGCTCTAGGTCTGATAACATCCACACAGACACACATACAGACACACACACAGACATCACTCCGAAAACCACTTTTTTAGGTTCAGGGAGACCCAAAACGGATATTTCCACCAAAAACTCAAACTCGAAAATTTTGACGAATACAATACTTTCTCCATATACTATGGTATAGGGAGAAAAAGTAAAAAGAACCAAGGATGGTTAAGTACATGTCGCGAGTGAGAGGTTGGCTTTGGGGTTTCGAGTCCTGCGATGAACTGTTTAAGAGTGTAGTTTAATAATTGATGTTTAATGTTTATTTGTAGGTGTTTAATGAATTTGTTAAGTTGGAATACAAGTGTTTCTGTCGATTTGTGTGTATGGAAGTTATGGAATTATATGTGTGGTATGTGAGTATGTGTGCAAGCAGTTGTGCGAGTTTGGATAATATATAGATTTTTGATTTAATTTTGTGAAGGGAGGACTGTTAGATACACCACCGCAGGAGTAGCCGCATTATGTTAAGAGTTAAGTATAAAGGTAGACTAGTTATTTTGTATTTATTTCAGTATTTTATTATTTTTATTTTGTTTATAGTTTAGTTATTTTCTTTTTACACTAACCATCTAATACTGGAAATGATGGTTAGTTATTTCCCAACCATTGTATTATACATATAAATGTAAATAATTGGAGGAAAATAAAAACAAATATTATTATTACTTCAATGTTGATGTATTGAAAGATTGTGTACTCTGCAGAAGGTTACAGGACTTGTTGAGAACATTTGACTTGATGTGGTTGATTTACTCTTCTACCCGTGTGACGGCAACAGCTACACACAATGATATACTAATATATCAATCAAAGATATATACCAATCAAAGCTAATATAATCAAAGATCAATTATAGGTTGGAATTGTCCAATCGGGCATCGCTGACCATTATGCTCAGGAGATTGTTTTATTTGATTATTATTAAACAAATTTACTGCTTTCATATAACTTGTCTTGGCAGACATGTGCCTATAATATTGCCCAGTTGAAGTTTTTACTGCAAGGAGAAAGCTGGTTATTTCTTAAACAAGTTAAAAAAAAAGCAAGTCTCAGAATTTATAAAAAACTTTGAATGTCCCTTTGATTGTTTATGTAAACTTGGCATGTCCCTTTAAAAAACGCAAATCCAAAGTAACAGGTAATCAAAAAAATTACTGGATAACTAAAGGTATCTTGGTGTCATGTCAAAAATTAAAACTGTTAGCAAAATTAAATAAAATTTCCAGAAAGGAAACATTCAAAAACTATTTTATAAAATATAAAAAGTTTACAAAAAAGTCATCAGTGCGGCTAAGGCACATGAAGTTAACAAATGGCAGTATAACTTGCCTAAAACCGCCCGGAAGATGATTAATGGTAATAAAGGCTGAGAAATAAAATGGAGCGATCACCTTGGAGGTGGAGGGGAAGCGGTATGCTGATCCATTGAGGGTGGCGAATATGTTTAATAACTTTTTCGCTAACATAGGTAATCCAGAAGGATCAAACCCTACTAAAAATATAAATACTGTTTTATATTCTCCTTCCTCCTCGATGGCATTGTTTCCGGTTTGTGAAGCTGAGGTGGCAGCAACACTCATAGGCCTAAAGAACTGCCAGTCTTCTGGATGGATGGAGTGTCTACTTGGCTTTTAAAAAAGTGCTCTCAAGAGCTGATTAAGCCTTTTACAATTCTGGTGAACAAT
>JAGFPH010001561.1:211436-241868 GCA_018207615.1 Philaenus spumarius
AGTGCTCTCAAGAGCTGATTAAGCCTTTTACAATTCTGGTGAACAATACCTTCATGGAAGGTATCTTTCCAGACTACTTTAAAATAGCTAAAGTCATCCCTATTTATAAAAATGGAGACAAGGCAATGATGACGAATTATCGTCCTATATCCTTGCTCCCTACAATCAGTAAAGTTTTCGAAAAACTCTTTCTGAATCGTCTTCAAAATTTCTTAAACAAAATGAACATTATTGTTAAAAGCCAGTTTGGATTCTTGAAAGGGAAGACAATTGATGCTATTATTAATTTAATTGAGTATATTTTAACAGCAATGGATGGGCAGGAACATGCACTAAGTGTATTTCTGGACCTGTCCAAGGCTTTTGGCTGTGTAGACTTTCATTTACTTTTTAATAAATTAGAAGTATATGGGATCAGAGGCCTACCACTTGATTGGTTAAAGTCATACACGACTAACAGGAAACAAGTGGTTCAGGTTGGAAATGCTTCATCCGATCCAGTTGACCTAAATTATGGAGTTCCACATGGATCCATTTTAGGTCCAGTATTGTTCATTGTATACATGAATGATCTACACTTCAGTGTTAGGAAAGGTGGTCTAATTCAGTATGCTGATGATACCACTATAATAAGTCTGAAAGGGCACAGACTCTGTGATACTGAAATAATTGTATTTATCCTAGTAAACACTGCTTGCCAGTATTTTTATGAACATAATCTTAAAGTAAACACATTAAAGACCAAGTCTTGCTTTTTGGTTTAATGCCGAGCTTAGAAGGCCTTAATATAGTGTTGGATGAGCAAATAGTAGAGACAGTATCTCGTTAAAGTTTCTAGGGCTCATCCTTGACAGCAAATTGTCTTGGGCAGAGCACATTAATGAGCTGTGCAAAACACTGAGTTCAGTAGTTTTTCTACTTAGGTCACTGGCAAAGTTCTGTTCAGAACACATTCTATTAGCATACTTTGGTTTATTCTCTTCTCACCTAAATTATGGAATTGCTCTGTGGGGTAATTCATCAAAGCAAATGATCTGAAGGGTCTTCAGTTTACAAAAGCAAGAAGTAAGAATTATGGCTTGTTTGGGCCATCGTGATTCTTGCAGAGGGAAGTATTTAAAAAGCTAGGTATTTTGACCTTTCCCTGTATGTACATTTTTAAAGTAATTTTACATTACAAGTATAAGAGTTCTGTGACTCGAAACACTTATATGCATACATACAATACCCGTCATAAAAATTACTACTGTGGCAAAAAGCATAGATTAAAAGCTTTCGACAAGCTTTCGTCTGAGACTGGAGTCCGTTTCATAAACAAACTCTCTAAAGAGTTTAAAGAAACGATGGAAGTCAGTGTTTTTAAAAACAAATTAAAGCGGTTGCTGAAGTTCAATGCTTTTTACACCGTGGGGGAGTTTCTTGATGCCACATGAGGACACCCCATCCCGATTACAACGGGCGCAAAGAAGTATAACTTCAAAAAATAGCCTGAAGTTCTAATTGTTATTCGAAGTTCAACCTTAGACTGTAGTCACAGTAGTTTAATTGCATTAAAAATTCAATAGTAAAATGTGCTTAGGCTGGCATCACTACTCTATTTCCTAAAAATAAGACAGTCATCAGCTTAGGGTCGTAAAGTAAATTTACGCCTAGGAGAGGAGCGTAAGCCAATATTTTCTTGGCTGCTGTGCCATTTTTGAAAACGCAGGCACAATTCCAAAATAGGTGGTTAAAATCAAATAAAATTTGGTATTTTTCTTAGTCTGTGAAGAGATTACGGTACCTATTTATTAATATCTGAGATAGATTAAATTTTGAATTAAAAGTACATTAACTGGCATGAATTTACTATACAACCATACGCTAATAGAAATGCAAGAATAACATTTTTTTAAATAGCCGGAAATTTTTTTATGGTCTTTAATCACAGTATGTTTACCTGTATTCAACATTTAACAGTAGAATGTAAAACAATGTCGTCATCTGCAAAAATATCAACCGAGGGTCGTATAATAAATTTACGCAAATTGTTTTTACATGGATTGACTCGATCTTAATAGGTAGGTGCTTACTGTATTTAGTCTATAGGTGTTCATAATGAATTTTTATATAGTTTAGTGCAAAGCAAAGCCAAAATTAAAACATGTAATCTACTAAAAATGACTGCATAGAATATGAATAGACAAAAGGCTTAACTTTTCTTGAAAAGAATTGCTTTATTTTAACATATTATGTACCGCCTATCAAAAATGTGTGTGACCATACTTACCATAGTTTCTAAGTCCTTCATCCTGAACTGTGCTTGCAGGGTTCAGTTCACGTTTTAATGAAACGGAAATAAGTGTATAATTTGATTCAATTTTTGAACTATCAGTGGGATTATAAAAGTGACCCAAAACCATGGCTATTAAATTGGTGATTGGTAAAACATTTATAGCTTCGATAGCCCATATATCCCCTTCAATTCCTATTATACGTAATTTAATATGATCGTCTGAGAAAATGTCATTTTCTGAAACCAACATTTTAGGATTTTCAGATCTGTTACAGGACACCAGTTCTGTATCGTTATCGTTTGGTCGATTTAAAATTCGTGAAAAACGCTGTCTGCCGGAAGAAAACTTGTCTCGCATCCAATGGAGCATTAAACTTGTAAAATTTTAAGTATAATATCATTTGGCCGTTTAATTCACCAGGGAAAAAATGCCAAATTCTAGGTTATGTTAAACTGATACAGATGTCAATCATATGTTTTTTCATTCTCAGCTGTTTTGACTTGAAATTCTTCAGCTGCTTCGGCATCCATGAAATCATGAAAATTGAAAAATCAACTTTTGAAAATTGGTACACCTTAGGCTATATGCTATTATAATTATTTAACACTCAACAGCTATATATTATAATTAATTTGAAGGAAAAGTAAATTTTAAGTATTTTCCCATATTTATTTAGAAATAGTCTTTGTGTTTTCACTATAACACAATATTAAATTGTAAATATTTATTAAAAAAAGAAATTGTTTTTCTATGTTGTCTGTAAAGTTTAAAACATTTTGGGGTAATTTAATAAGCTTTTTGTAATATGTTGGCGGTCATGACATAACAGATGTTGATGTTTATTCAATTCTCAATTTGTTAGGAGCATGTTTTGATTTGAACAAAAAAGTTTATAAATGTGAAGGGAAGAACGATAAACAAAATTTATTTTAATTGTGTGAAATTTTAAATTATGTCTAATCAAATCACTGACAGCAAAGGTAATACATTATACTATTTTTTTTTAGAAGAGAAATTATCTTGTTGATTGTTTGTTTTAATTAAAGGGTAAATATTTATTAATTTATCTGCATATCAACTAAGATGATTTAACTACTGTAAGCATTAAACAAAGTTAATTTAAAGTGAGCTAAGTCTAAAGTAGTAACTATTATATCAATGTGTAATTTGTTATTCATAGGGATTGTTTAATAGGACAGAATTATTTTTAGAAGTATGGTACAGGTTATCAATGCTTCAAAATATTCAACTTTAATTTAATTAAAGTTCATTCCTTTTTTGTAAAAAAAAAAGAAAACTTGGTTGTATACATTTAATTAATATCCAAAATCATTACCATCACATTAATTGGTTATAAATTGGTAGGGTATTATTTCTTGTTCTGTAAAAACCCAACGTTTTATTAAGGGATTGTCTTTCAATTAAAATTATGTAGACCTATTATTAACTTATTTATAATCTCCTAAATTAAAAAAATATATTTTACTACCAGTAATTTTATTTTTGTTTGCAAATTTAATAAAATCCTTTTGTTTTAGTTACAGAGAATTTAAATCCTGAAAATGTTACAAGTAATATGCTTCAGCTTTCTGCAGCTCATGGTTTTTTAGATGAGTGTATAATACTTGTTGCTAAAGGTATTGACGTTAATGAACAAAATGACTTGGGCTGGACCCCTGTGATGCAAGCAGTTAGAAATGGTCATTATTTAGTAACAAAAATGCTTATTGAGTGTGGTGGAAATGTAGACCTATGCAACAGTTATGGTAAGGTTATTTTGCTTCTGTTTTTATGTAGCCTATCTGAACAATTAGACTGGAGGTCATGAATTTAAAGGGGTATTAATCGTAAAAAGTAAATTAGATTTTAATATAAGTACCCTGGCATAGATATAAATTTAGAGATACGTTGACCTCTAATGTGGATTGTTTTAACTACAGTACCATACCTAAATTTTGTGTTTTATTTAGATACTTATATACCGTACTATAGTATTGCAATAGACCTTGGTATTGCTACTCCTCTTGCTCTTGGTATACACCTCTTCAAAACTGAAATTTGTTGGTTCTTTTGTTGGGCATCTTTTGGTTCTTCTAAAATATGCTTTCCCACAGGGGCGATTATATTGTCAGTCTTCTTTTCATGAATAACAAACTGTTCAGTGCTCAGAATTTTCTAAATATATCGGATCTGCTTTTTATTATCTACACTTTTTTTTCATGTTCACTAGCTCTAAACAATCTCTTGTTTCTTCTGTTACAAATTATTCCTTTAATGTGTTAAAATAGCCTTGTCAGTAAAATTATCATCAGACATTTTAAATTTATAACACATCTTATAGCTATATGAAAAACAAAACAATCATAGACTATAATAACAAAAATGTTTCTTGTGCAAAATTAAAAAAGGAATTATAAATGTTTTTTTAGTTGGTAATACATTTTTTTATTTGTTTTACAAATAGCAAAACAAACTTAAATTCTACTACTTTCACTGGAGGCATTAGTCAAAGGAATCATTGTTGGCAGGAGACTGATCTCGGTTTTGAGGAGTTTTAGTGCCACCTAAGTTCTTTTTAACAAATACTTATGAAATACATGCAATTTCAACCTATGGTTAATAAAAGGAAACTACAAGTAATTTATTATAGCTCTTTATCACTGGTATAAAATTACTCTTGCCAATAAAACTTACTTTAGATTTAATTTAGAAAAGAACACTCAAATAGTATTAACAAATACTCAAATGTTTGGTAACAACAATTTTATTTTATTAATTTTGCTGATGCTTAGACTTTACATTGTTGGTTCGTATAAGTTTGAATGATCTTTTAATTGAGCACAAGAAATTAATTATGGTATTGCTATATCTTTAAAAAAGTCTCTCTCTCTCTCTCTCTATATATATATATATATATATATCATTGGATATATTTACATAATCTCGAGGGTTGGTGATCAGCTACATTATGGTAAACGCAATCGTAACAGAAAGATTGATTAATTAAAAATACCCCTCCCCCAACCCCCTCCAAAACTCTAGAAATTGAGTATAGCCTAACTTGTTGACCTTACTGTCTAATAGTCTATTTTCAATTGTGGTGAACTATATGACATATGACAGATTTAGTTTATATAGAATCAGCTGTTCTAAAATTGTTGTATCATATGTTTTATATCTTTGGTTTTTAATGGTCACATTTAATTTTGTAAGAGAATTATGTTGTATAAAGCCTTAGTTACGTAAAAGGTTTAGTTTATTCCATTATACAACATAATTTTAAATTCAAATATTATACTAACAATAAAATGGATAAAATACTTGGACCTGAGAGATTCAGTTCTACTCCTGATTCACCAAATGCATTTAAGGAATGGAAACATTGGTTACAAACATTTACAACATTCACAACAGAAGCTAAAGTTACAGATTACAAGAAACTGGGTGTATTTGTAAATTTTTTGTCTTATAATAATTATGAATTTATTAATGAATGTTCTACATTTAATGAGGCTATTGATATTCTGAAGAATGTTTTTGTTCCTAAGAAAAATACCCTTTTCGCAAGACATATACTCGCCAATTGTAAGCAGCTAAATAATGAATCTATAGATTAGTATTTGCTTGCATTAAAAACCCTAAGCAAAGAATGTGAAATTATTGCCGTTGATGTTAATATCTATCGTGATGAGTCAGTCAGAGATGCTTTTATAAGCTTCTACTCAGATTCGACAACGTTTATTAGAAAACAACACTCTAAGCTTAGAAAAGGTTGAGGAAATTTCTCGTTCTCTGGAGTCAGCGCTAAAAAATTCAGAAGCTTATAATGCACAAACTGTCCCTCATTCACACGGTTACTGTATGGAATCAAGAACCTTACAACTGTCCATGGATCAAGAAAAACAAACAACCGTAATGAAGTCTGAGAATCGATATCTACCACCGCTGCTGTAGCTTCTCGACATTTTCATCAGAAATGTTACTTCTGTGCAGGATCTAGACATATTGTTCTCGCACAGAGTACCCTGCCAAGGATGCAGTCTGTAGAAGCTGCTAAAAAATTGGGCATTTCCATAAAGTATGTAAATCTAAGAACTTTAAAAAGGGTAATACAACTTCAGCTTCAGTTACATCACCTACAGGGCTTTCTAAAGCTGTAGTTAATGGAAAACTTAATAATATTAATGCCAATTTCTTGATTGATACTGGTAGTTCAGATAGTTTTCTTGATTATAACTTTGTGGTTAGAAATAATCTTCCTATATTACCAGATGCTTCTGGTGTGGCTATTGCAGCTTCTCTGAGTCAAAACGGTCTACCCATAGCATTATTTTCAAGTACATTATCTGATTGTGAAAAGCGTCACTCAACAGTTGAAAGAGAAGCTCAAGCTATTGTTGAATCAGTGGAGACATTTTTTGCTAGGGAATCACTTTCAATTAATAACAGATCAAAAGGCATTGTCATATATTTTCGACCTTAAACATCTTAGCAGAATAAAAAATGACAAAATCATACGCTGGCGTTTGGAACTGTGTCCTTACTCTTTTGATATACTATATCGCCCAGGAAAAGACAATGTAACAGCAGATACATTTTCACGGGTCTGCAGTATTACTTTTTCAGATAAGAAACTCTATGAGTTGCATCAGTCACTCTGTCACCCTGGGATAACTCGCATGAATCATTGGGTAAAAACCAAAAATTTGCCATATTCTCTAGAAGAAATAAAGATGACCTCTTTGTGTCCAATTTGTGCAGAGGTTAAACCATGTTTCCTTAAGACTAAAAATACATTAATTAAAGCAACTTCCCCTTTTGAACGACTTAGCATTGACTTTAAAGGACCATTACCATTATCAAAAAACTTTTGAACTTAGTTGATGAGTATTCACGTTTTCCTTTTTCATATCCTTGTAAATATATGACGTCAAGTACGATAATAAGATGTCTAGATAATCTATTCTCTACATTCGGTACACCTTGTTATATACATTCTGACAGGGAAGATCGTTTTTATCTGCCGAGTTGACGAGCTACCTTCATCAGAAGAGAGTAGCAACCAGTTTGACTAGTCCATATAATCCTGCCGGCAATGGACAAATGGAGCGTTTAAATGGAATAATATGGAAAACCATCACACTGTCATTAAAATCAAAGGGTCTCAATCAGAATCAATGGGAAGTAGCTCTACCAGAATCTCTCTACATTCAATACGTTCTCTACTATGTACTGGAATAAACTGTACTCAACATGAACGGATTTTCATACATCCACATCGTTCTTCAAAGGGAACTACATTGCCAGCATGGTTACTACAACCGGGTCCAGTCTTGGTGAAACGTAATGAAAGGATGAGTAAATATGAACCACTAGTTGATGAAGCTGAACTAATCATGAAGGAATTTAACATCAGTATGTGCTAAGACAATTCATTTTATAAAATAAATTATCTTCTTCAAAAACTAAATAATAAACTTGTATATACGTTTACACAAACCAAACACAGATTAAGTGTGCAGTATAAATTAGCTATTATTAGCGAATTTCCATAGGAAAAATGAGCTATTGCAGTGGCCCTTATGGTGAGACCCAAGGTCGGGAGTAGCAAATGAGCACCGATCATGGTCCCCAGAACACGTTTTGAGGTGTCATTAAAATTCATATATATATATATTATTATGTGTTTGCACTCTAGCGGCCGCATTTTAAGTCCGATTTGGTTCAAATTTGGTACACATGTTGGTTGTCGGACGAGTTCGTTAGCCAAAAAATCCAACAACTGGAAGTACGTTTTTTTTGAAGTAACTATTTTTTGAGATTTTTACTACGAGAATGAAATTTTTTAAAGGTTTTTTCTAAAAATATAAATTTAGGATGTTATTCTGTACATTTTGTTTTTTTACGCGACCTTATAGCTCGCTTGGGTCCCCCAAAATCGACCAAAACGTAAATTACCATACAAATACCCGATTCGAAGCCAAGTGGTGCAAACCGGCGAGGCCACTAGGCGCAAACAAATTCTACTAATATATTACGTACACACAGATAGCTGTTCAACGCCTTCGTGAGTAGCCCTATTTCCCAAATTGTTGGTTGAAACTCTAAAACATAGGACTATAAACTTAATTTTGGAAATTTGCTGAACTCACGTCAGCGGTCCAGCTGCGTGGTCGAATTATTTGTTCCTCCCACTACCCTTACTTTGATAGTCATTGAAATGAAACTTGAATTGAAATTTATCTGGTATTCCTGTTATGAAAGTCACACTCAAATACCAGCCGACATTTAATAATCAGCAAACTTTTGACAAAAGACTTACCTAAATCTAGTCCCATAATAATTTGTAATCCTATAGATTAATTAATAAATATGTAAAAAAAAAATTTAAAGTAGGTGTACTGGCTTTATTTGCTATTCCTGTAAAGTCTTCCCTGGTAGCCGTATAATTAATTGAAAGCTACAATTTTCCTAGTTATAATTAAAAGTAAAGACATTCACTCACAAATACTCTGTATAAACACATGTTATAATAGATTAACTTACTTTGGTTTTAGGTGTAAATTCTGTTGCGTTAGCAGTCTTAAGTGAAAACTTGTTGCTGCTGCAGTTAGTTTTGGAGGCAAGTGCGAACCAAGACAGTCGTAACAATAATATCAGGTTGGCTTTGGAGCTCTCGTGTTTGTATGGTTTTACTGAAATTGTTCAATGGCTGGTATCTTCTACGATACTGAATCTAAATGAATTGTCATCACTAAGTGGTTAGTAAAATCTGTACTATAAAGAGAAACAAATTTGTGTCTAACTCAAAAATTACTTCATGGATTTTGATGACAATTTTACTGATTTACTAAGGGAATTTTAGATAAGCTTTTATGTTTCCTGGTAAATAATTTGTGATAATTAACTAAACTGGATTTATTTCACTGTAGAAGCATTGTAATTTTATACTTATATACTTTTTTATAGTAATCCTTTTTCTTAACGTTACAGTAGAAGTGACATGTTTGAAGACCACAAATTCGTAATCTCATGTATTTGTAATCCAGTAAATAACAGAAAAATTAAAAATATTAATGTTTACTTTTTTAAGGTACTTTTTAAATAACGAATCTTAAACATAAGTTACCTTGTTACACAGTTTAATAATGTTTAAAGCACATAAATTATAATAGTGTCTGTTACATTTAGTTCACCAGGAAAGGAAGTGATTTAAGAATAGAACAAAACAGATTAAGTAAACATACAAGACTATACCTTCTCAAGTCGGAATAAAACTATTCAAAATCCTCTCAGAGGTTCTTAAAGCAATAGAAAATTATTCAAATTTGAAGAATCACTTAGCAGTGTTGTTGAGGAATTGCTATTACTTGGTGGGTGAATTCCTAAATAGAGTGGAAGGTTAGATCTGCAATAAACTTTGTCCCAGTGCTATAGTTTGTTCTCAAAATATTAATTTTATTGCAGATAACTGATTACATTTTGTCAGAGAAAATTGATGAAACTTATTTTGTTGCAGATATTTGTTTATTTACATCCCAGGAATTTGTTAATGTTTTAATGATGTTGTTTTAAGATGTATGATACAGTAGAGCTGCAGTTATCCGAACCCTGGCTAACCAAGGTAGTAAAAAAAAAGTTCGGAAGTTTGGTTTGCGGTATACGCATGCGTTAAAGTAACCGCGCAAAGTGAAATCTGCATATAGTAGCAAATCTACTGTACTGTTCTTATATTAGTCACATACGGTACATACACATTCATATGGTAGTCGGATAAATTCGTCAAAAAAAGTTCCGGTAAATAAAACGCACAGTTTTTAATTATTATTAAATACTGTAATTCCAATGCTTTGCTAATCATCAATACAATGTTGTTAATGCCTTTTCACTAAATGTCATGTTGTTCAATAAAACTCAAACTCGCTGCGTTATGGCAATGTGCAGTGTAAACTAGTTAAAACCAGTAGCGTAAAAACCTAAGTGATGTAAACACGCTCGTGCGTAACGTGTAACGTACAAGATTTTACCTGACCCGACAATATACAAGGGGTTACGTACAATATTTTTCATGTCCCCACAATATACAGGATGGGGTGTAAGTACTTTTTAGATAAGCTGTTGAAATAGGCAAGAATTACCTTTTCGTTAGTTGCGTGTGTTGTTCCTCTATTGCCACACCACTCTTCATATTTATATAACTCTGCTTCGTATCTTTCTTTTGATTTTGTTGGTAATAATCCATTAATAACTGTAGTTGCTTAATTTTCTATATCTGAAGGCAAACTATCCATTTCACTCATCTTCTAACAGTAACGTTCTTTTACAAACAAAAGCTAGGTTAGGAAAATACTTTAAAGCATAACAATAACATTCAAGCGCACAGCTGATTTCTAGCGTTGAACGTCGTTGGCTCCATAGAGGTATATTTTATTAAGTTGAGCACTCAATGTTATTTGAATGAGTTTCATTACTTCACCGAGTGAGTTTTTGAAACTTTACTTCACCGAGTGAAGTAAAGAAGTTGTATACATCACGCTTGGGATAGGGAAGTTTAACATTGCGGGTTGGGTAAAAATAGAAATGGCGCACAAGCGAGCGAGTTCCGTTAAACACAAAATCTTTCTTCAAAAAATATTTCTTACTGGAACATACTGTAGCCCATGTAGGCCTATGTCTTTTTATCATTTTGTAGTTGTATTTCATTTTCATTTGATAATACAGCAGATGCCTTTTTTCACATCTTTGACCACGTTTTCATTGATTTCACTAGTTTACCATACATCTCCCTCTCGATTTTTGACAGAGTCCGTGTAATCCGAGGTACCCTTGGTCCACATTACTTCGGATAATCGAGCTTCTACTGTATTTTAAAATATTTATAGTATGCATTTTTATAGTTTTACTAATTTATTATTATAGCAGCTAAATGTAATGAAGGTTATTATGACTATATAGCCTTACATATTTTTTGTCAACGTCTAAAAAAATAAATAAAAAGTTCATATTAGCTTTAAAGACAGAGTATGATTGTGTTCCTAATTATTTTGTCATTATTATTATTATAGATTTAACACCATTGATGTTAGCAACAACTGGAGGCCATGCAGATGTTGTAAAGCTACTCCTGGACCATGGTTCCGACGCTTTGATTCAGAACTCACTGCAACACTCAGCTATCGACATTGCTTTTTATAAGAACGATTCACATATAAAATCCTTACTCTACCGTAAGCAATCATTGCAACCTAATTCTCCTTTTTTCCTAGGAGCTCCAATAACTCCTACCGATACACTTTCAACATTTGTTCTCCCCAATCATATTGGTAAACGACATTCACCTTTAGTTCCTCTTTCACCGTTTGCACAAACTCCCCAGTTTACTTATAACGTAAGTCCTTGTTATTGTCATAATTCGTTCACTAACACATTTTTATTCAATAAGGCCGGACAAGAATCTCATTCTTCTGGTTCATGGAATTCTTCATCTTGGGATAGTTCCAGATGTTCTGACATTGCTGCTCTGGTTTCACCACGATTTATAAATAAATATTGTAATTTAGAAAATAAAAAAAGCCTGATGAAATTATGTTCACCGAAGAAAGGAAAAAAAAGGAAATTTTTTGACAAACCATGGGGCTCTTCTTGGATAAAAAAATTGGCAAAAAAGTTAGTATTTCTATAATTAATAGTTTTTTAGTACAGGATGACATTGATTTTACGATCTGAAGCATGTTAGGTTGATCTTAATTACCAATTAAATGCTACTTTCAAACATTAAATGCAACAGTAGGTTTTCAAAGTATTATTGAATTTATTACCTATCAAAATAGAGTATTAAAATTTTAAGGATTCATAGGAAAATAGAACTCTTATCGTTTTGATTAACCTTTAGTGATGAAATCATCCAATAAGGTGATTTTAGTAACCTAAGTTCTCAAAACCATTTTTTTATATACCTATCTATACATGAAAAGTAAAGTTGGAAAACGTTTTGTCGCCTAACCTCCTTGAGTTTGATAGATTTTTAAAACTCCAATAAATTTTTCATCTCAGTCTTGAGATATGAACTTTAAAGTCATTTGCAATAATTCCAAATAAATTTAAAACTCTTAAATTATTATTTTTTTTTTAAATCCTAACATTAGCACCTAATAAGTAATTTAAATGAAAATTTATAACAATCACTTACAATGATATGTTTTTAAATATATAAAAAAAACTATGCATTGTAACTTTCCAACTGATGTATCCACAGTTCGTAAAAAATCCTAAAAGTAATATTTAGTAAGAAGAAGTTAGGTGTGTTTCAATCAAATTAAAATACTCAATTAATTGTGAAACCTGTTTTTAAAGACATAACAGATTTTAACAACTACAGTACAACCTCGTTAAGTCGGATCAGCCACGGTCCCGGCTGGTCCGACTTAACAAAAATCCATGCCAGAAGATAAAGAGCATAAAACATCAAAAAATGAAAATACACTGTATACTTACAATATTTTCCTTTATTACGGAGAAAAACGCTTAAACATATTTACTCGTCACAATAAAACAAACTTAAACGTGCCACACGGCAAACAAACTTGGTTGCGCAAACTCGGCGGAAACACGATCACTGTGCAGTACGCTACTATTATGCGCTCGTATAAAGCAATAGTGCTACCAAAATGCATATTTTTATTTATTGCAAACCGGTCCGGGTTACCTGTTGATCCGATTTAACGAGGTTGTACTGCATTGACCGATAGCTTTGTTAACAGTTTTTGAAGTATAAACTTCTATAATCACATCTCGGCGTTCAATTGCTGGTGGGTGAATCGGATTATACCGTAACACATTTTCTGAAACGCTCTATTGTGAAATGCTCTATCCCGTCTGTTTAAAAAAAGTTCTGGTCTTGCCGAGATTCAAACCAGCAGAGTCCACCACCATAGACTAGCACCTTAGCCGGTTAGGTCATGAACTCATTGCTAGTTTAGTATATTTGAGTTGGGTGTATAAGTGTAACAAATTGTCCTACGTCATAGGCTTAACCCGTTAATGTTAACACAATGTATATTTTAATTGGTAATACCTCTGAAATGGACATTAGGCTTCCTCATTTCTTAAGTTATGTCAAAAATGGACATCGTGCTTTCTCAATTTTTTTAAGGTTTTTGATACAGTAGTTATGAAAAAAAACTAGCATTATTTCAGAAAAAGACATTTAATAAGGTAAGGTCAGCATGGGCTTTCATAAGAAATTTTCTAAAAGTTTGGCTCTTAACTGATGATGTTCATAGATCTCTAGATGGGCCATGTAGTGTTATGCCATGACATATCCAATTTAATGGACATTGTGAATTTTGAAATATCACTGGTAGTGCAGTAAAAATAAATTATGACCTGGGCAAAATTGCAACACAAATGATTCTTTTTGCATTATACTGTGAGAAGTGTCTATTTTAACATACTCAAAATCCCCATTAATCCCGGTTCAGGAAATCAGTCAAAATCCAAGATGGCGGCTTAATTTTTAATTGTATGTTTAAAAATTTATAAATTTGTTATTTATGATGTTATTTCAATGAAATTTGGCAGAATTGTTAAAAATATAAGGATAAAAGTATAAAAAAATAACCACTGGGTTTACTTCATTTTTTCAAAATGGCGGAAATTTAAATATTTAGGTGATTCGTCTTGAAATATTTAAATGGCCGCCATTTAAAAAACGTTGTGCACTCAAAATAGTTATTACTGTGTACTAAAGCATGTCATTTACATTGTACTTTTGTATTACCTTCATAAGAATCGTTAAATATCTTTTTATAATTTTATATATTTTACATTTCGTTATACATATCGTTTATTTGCAGGTATAGTTGAGGACCATGGCGGGTGATACGACTTGTATAATTTGCAAAAAAGGCACTTACGGAACAGACAGTGCAGTGTTACAAGCAAAAGGTGCAAGTGCTATCAATATATACAGTCAAACCAGAGGAAGTGATGGTGTAGCAGTTGAAGGGTGTAGAGTACATATTGACTGTCGTAAAAGGTTTACTGACAAGAGAAAATGCAATGCAGAGTCAGATGTTGCAAGTGCTTCAGGTGTTAAGAGGACCAGTCGCTTGACCACACAAACTTATAATCCTAAATTTCACTGCCTCTTTTGTGGAACAATTGTAAATTTCCAAGTGATAAAGGAGAGAGATCTGTCATCTTTGACCATTTACTCGAAACATATGACAATCTAATGGAAGGTAGCAATCCAATGAATATCTGAAAGAAGTTTGTGATGTATTAGATTCTAAGCAGAGTGAGCCAAGATCTTCCTCAAGGACCAGCCTTCTTTGAATATCAATCTGCAGTAGCTACCATTCGTAAACTCATCACTGCAGATCGTTTAGGATCATTTCCAATGCAACTTGAAGGTCTTACAGAAGCCCAGCCCATTTTTGCAGCATCTGGGCATACGAACTACACAAAATCAGTTTACCTTCACTTACAGAACATGACTGAACTTCAAAACACTCATCCTGAAATCTATGCCGTTTTCAATAGAGGTGGTCATGTGATATGACGTACTGATAAAATATTGGCGGGATTGCCAGCAGATTTGGTAATTGAGCAGTGTTTAATGAAGACAAATGGAGGTGGAGGTCTCACCAGAGGTAGTGGTATGTCCGAAATACAAAAAATTACTTGAATGTTGTCAATGCCTGTGTATTCAGAATACAATAACTCAATGCAGAAGTTAACAAACGTTGTATACGAATCTAGTGAACAGCATAAAGATTTGATGCAATCACGAAAGAAATGAGACAAGGAAGATTCAGATAAGATACTTCAGCTACTGAGATCGATTTCACCTTGTTCAAACGATCCAACTTTGCGAAACATTGTAACTGGTGTTACACATTTAAAGCCATTGGTATGAACATTGTGAAGAAGATGAAGTTCCAGGAGGTGTTTTCTTATAAAATGAAACGAAATGACAAGGCAAACCCCATTTCTTCTGTACCATTCATTAAGTTCAAGAAAGAGGAGGCCACTATTGACCCAGCTCTGTTATTTCAGAGATTGATTATGTCATCTTCTTCGAAGGAAATTGATCTTGCGGAAGTAATGAAATTTGAACTGTGCTCCTTTCCTCCTGTGTTATTTCAAAGTCCAACGGTATTGTTGAAAGCAGACAAGCCAAAGCTATCAAGGGCGTTGATTGCGCATGTTACTGCAAATAATTCTCAGCCATTTGTAACAGCAGGAGAAGGTGATACGAGTTATGTGCTCGATGGAGGGTCCTTACTGAATCGCCTGCCAAGGCATAAAGACAGTACATTCAAGTATATAGCAAAATGCGTCGTTTGTGACAGTTAATTAGGGCAAGCAACTGTAGTTTTTGATGGTTATACATCAGAATACACAATAAAATACATGACCATGTACGCCGAACAAATTCAATTTTCCCCTCTGTGAACTTCACACCAGATATGACATTCACAGGAAATAAGGAAATGTTTATCACTTGCAAATTATACAAGTCGTATCACCTTAGATGGTCCTCAACTATACCTGTAAATAAACAATATGTATAACGAAATGTAAAATATATAAAATTATAAAAATATATTTAACGATTCTTATGAAGGTAATACAAAAGTATAATGTGAATGGCATGCTTTAGTTCATAATAATACCAATTTTGAGTGCACAACTTTTTTTAAAATGGCGGCCACTTAAATATTTCAAAACGAATTACGGTAGCTAATATTTAAATGGTCGCCATTTTGAAAAAAATGAAGTAAAGTCAGTGGTTATATTTTTAAAACTTTTATCTTTGTATTTTAAACATTTTTGCCAAATTTCATTGAAATAACATCATAAATAACAAAGTTATAAATTTTTAAATGAAAAATACAAAAGTCAACCGCCATCTTGGATTTTGACTGATTTCCTGGGCCGGGATAAATGGGGATTTTGAATATGTTAAAATAGACACTTTTAACAATAGAATGCAAAAAGAATCATTTGTGTTGCAATTTTTCCCAGGTCAAGGCAATTTTTACACCATTTTGACTGTACTATATGGGAAATGAAAGCATACGGTAACCAAGTTAATGATCTGAAGAGGGTTTCCATATTTATAAAGAAGAAATCAAAAATTGCAATTTAACAAAAGTAAGTATAAATCAGTTGAATGATTATTCAGTTAAACATATGGGGTTACTAGCTGGCCCGACCCGGCTTCGCACGGAGAGACAAATCATAGTTAAATATGGGGATTTTTAGTAACTTTGACTCCCCCAAACCCCCTTTAAAATATCGATTTTTTTAAAAACCCTTTCTTAGCGAGCATCTATGGCCCTAGAGGAAGCTACATACCAAATTTCATTCCAATCCTTTTGGTAGGTTTTAAGAAATCGTGATTTAGTAACTTTGAACCCCCAAAACCCACCCTAAAATTTTGAATTTTCGGAAACCCTTTCTTAGTGCGCGTCTAGAACCTATAAAGAGTATTAGTGCCAAATTTCATGTTTGTAGGCCTCGTGGTTTTGGAGAAACTGTGATGAGTCAATGGTATTTGGCTTTTATAAGTATAGATGAGGCCAGAAATTGCGTGGGAGGAGGGTTCATTTATTCCCAATGGAAATGGCCCTTTTCCCTACCCTGAAATCCTTGGTCAGTCCGACTTGCATATCCTTCTTTCGATATTTTTCTGACTTGAGCCATTGGCTAACAAGTCTGCTTGCCCATAGTGAAAAAATTGTTAAAGTTTTCAAGTTTTACTTTAAAAATATTTTTAATGTACAACAATTAAATTAAAATTGAGTTTAGAATTTAAAAAAATAATGAAATTTCAGTTGAAAAAGTGTAGAATGATTTCCTTTTTAATTCATGTATTCAGGTGTTGAAACTTATTTTATTTTAAACTTGTTCTATTAGTCATTCTCAATTTCAATTTCTTAATCTGATAAAATTCAAGTAACTGAAAATGTTCATATTTTTCTTTTTATATCCACAAATGTTTTAAAAACCGTAAGACCATTAATAATTGCTAATTTACAATTTGCGAACAGTTTGTTCTCTTGTACAATTATTAGTTCAAAACCCTAAGTAGAAACACAAGATTTACAAAATTGAAATACATAATCCAACAACAAAAGTATGTTAATTTAAGAATCAGCAAAATTATTAGTTGGTTGTTTATGTGGATGATCATTTTGAGGGGGGAATTTTAATATTGTTCAAGTCAATTTATTGTAATATTGTATATGTGTAAGTTATAAACAGTAAAAGCTGTAAATAATAGTTCAAGCTGTAAAGAACTGACATGTCACTACAGTAGAACCGCGTAATCCGTCACCAACAGGGCCGATAGTATGGTCGGATTATCAGAGGAACACATTTATTTACATTAAAACGTAATAAAACAAAGTTTTAATCGAAAATAAGAATGATGTGAAACTCAAGTACTGTACAGTAATTCATGAAACACTAAAAATTTTATGTTCTTGTTGTTTTTCAGGTCTAAAAAAGTTTGCAATGTTCTTTTACTTAGTAGACGACAAAGTAGCCTTTACACTTACATTCTTTCCCACGCGCTTGGATCATGGAGGATAGTGCGCGAGTAAAACTGTCCAAGTAATCGTGTGGGAAAGATTTGGAAGCCAAAACAGTGAGAACGCGCTTTCCCAGACGAAAGCATTTTCACTGGATGGCATGATGGAGGAAAGAACGCAAGTGTAAAGAAGAATCTGCATGCAATCACCGGAGCGTGGAGTGGTCGTCAGAAGAACAGTTTTGTGCAGCGTTTGCGTGTAGTGAAACCAACCAGTTGTTTTGTTCATTTTTGTTCCTTAATTTTTACTATGGAACTTTAAAGAAGACGTAACCTCACACTGGCAATTGTAAATGGACTGACTAAAAAAAGAAAAAAGAGGGTGTGGGTGAAATAGTACATAAGCCGTTTTGGTCATTTACCGCCGATAAATGAAATACAAGAAAATCACCCAGAAGATTTTATGAACTGTTACTTCAAAAATTAGGACCAAGAATCAGAAAACAAAATACCCACCTGATTCAACAGGTGATTTAACAGCAACTCTCAGATTTTTGGTCACTGGGCGATCTTACGAAGATTTGAGTGTGGAAATGCTCGTATCGACTTTAGACTTCTAGAAAACTCTAGGCCCGGGAGTTCTACTGCAGTTACAATTAAACTCAAATGTAATTTCATTAAATATATGTTTTGGAAATATATTAGACTTTTTGTTTATAAATCACCTTCTAAATTTAAAACTAAAGCAATATCGTTAAATTGATAAAGAATAATTTATATTTTTGAATTTTTTAGGCACTTCAAGGAAGAGTACGCTAATATAAAATGAAATCTCCATGTAGGTATGATATGTGGAGATTGGTTCCTTGACTATTTCATTTAACTAATTTATAGACACTATTTAAATTTTTATAAATCTAAATCAGCTACAAATCTAGTTTGGTGCGTGCCTGACATACTTGTTTTCAAATAATAAATAACAAAACTGTGTTATATGTCATTAGCTTTAATTAGATCACTACTGTAATGCAAAAGTCACGTACAACTGGTTTAAGTTTTGAGATACATTTTTTTGTTCATCTTTCGATTTGTGTGTTTAGGCGTAGCAAACTTCTTGATAATTCCAGCGATACTGAGATACCGTTAAAATCATCAAATTATATGGATTTCTCACAACTTTTATTTGGCCTGGAGTTGGAAAAGTTCTGGCCTATATTCAAGGAACATGAGGTTAGTAAGGAGTGGGATCTCTTTTAAATAATACTTATTATATTTTTGGTTTTACTTTAAATTCACTGATTTTTAAATATTTAGAGCCAATGTATTTTGTTTTATTTGTCCAAACTTTGTATTTCCTCAGGTGAAATCTATGTACGAGGCTTGTCCAGAAAGTAAGTACCGTTTCGTTTTATCGCCGGCACAGTGTTAGCGATGATGTTCCGCGCAAGCGCTCTAGTCTCCTTGGTTCGTTGTTGACGCAATTACGGCAAAATTTTGTTGTGTTTACATTAGTTAGTGTGCACTCAAAATGTTTAAAACAATTTCTGACCCCGCGGACTGTGAAGTGCGTTCTGTGATACAATTTTGGACGCAAGGAACATGAAGCCTGCTGAAATATTAATCGCCAACTTACAGAAGTTTATGGAGAAAAAGTTATCAGTGGTGGAATGGTAAGAGCATGGGTTCGGCAATTCAATGATGGGCGAACCAATGTTCATGACGAGGCTCGCAGCGGGTGGCCATCGGTTGTGAGTGCTGAATTGGTTGAAAAAGTGAATGAGAAAATTCGTGGAAACAGACGTTTCACCATAAGAATGCTTTGTGATGAATTCCCACAAATTTCAAAATCTCTTTTGCATGAGATTGTGGTTAATCGCTTGAATTATCGCAAGTTGTGTTCCCGTTGGATTCCGAAAATGCTTACGTATGAACACAAAACGAAGCGACTTGGCTGTGCATTGACTTTTCTCACCCGTTACAGTGATGAAGGAGACGAATTCTTAAACAAGATTGTTACAGGCAATGAAACTTGGGTTTGTCATGTCACTCCAGCGTCCAAACAACAGTCAACGGAGTGGAGACACTCACGATCCCCCAAAAACAAAAGTTCAAAACAACTTTGTCAACAAGAAAAATCATGTGCACTGTGTTCTGGGACAGAAAGGGCATTCTGCTTGTTGATTTTCTACCCAGAGGAGAAACAATCAATGCGGAATGATATTGTGAAACACTGAGAAAACTTCGAAGTGCGATTCAGAACAAAAGACGCGGAATGCTTAGTGAAGGCATTGTGTTGGATTCATGACAACGAACGTCCCCATTCTGCTGGTGCCACTCAAAACCTTATTCAAGAATTTGGTTGGGAGCAATTTGACCATCCGCCGTACAGCCCTGATCTGGCACCTTCTGATTTCCACTTGTTTTTGAACTTGAAGCGGGATTTCGGAGGGCGCCGCTTTGGCAGCGATGACGACGGTGTTCGGCTATGGTTCTCGTCAATGGCGGCATCTTTCTATAAAAAGAGTATAGAAAAGTTGGTTCCTAACTACGACAAATGTCTAAACTATTTTTGAAACTATGTAGAAAAATAGTTTAAGATATCCTCTTTCTTATAGAAATAAATTTTGTTGAAAAAAAACATTGTCTGTATGTTTTTTCTCAAAACGGTACTTACTTTCTGGACAAGCCTCGTATTTAAAAAAAATGTATTAACACTTTTACAGTCGCAATGCCTGTGGCTTAAACTGGGTGGTATATAATAAGCTGAGATACTTCATCTAGCAAGTACCATTTCTTAGCTCTTTAATTACCTGTCCCATGGATTTGGTATTTGGCTAAAATTTTCTTTTTCTTTAGACAATCCATCAGCAGTTTATACTCAAGTGATATCAATAATTCTTTTTTTAGTGAAAACTCTTTATCTATATATCAGACATCAATACTTTTTTCAAGCAATTATTTTTTGATCCTAGGCAAATTAGTGACAAGAACATAAAATGTTTTGTTGATAGATAGTCGAACTGATGATAGTCCCACTAGGTCATACTTTATGTGAAGAAGTCTGTGAAATAAAACGACACTAGAATAAAATTTACGTTAATTTTATTAAATACTTAAATTAAAATGTAATTTAAACACAAATTTTTAAAAATCGTGAAAAAACTACAACGAAATATAATTATTTGTGTTAATTAAATACTGAAGATGAAATGTAATTTAAAACACAAGTTCCAAAGCCAGCAAAAAAACTATTCCAATCGTGTTTTGCTGCTTTTATTAAGTATCGGCGTTAAAATATAATTTAAAACACAATAACAAAGGTCTGCTAATGTAAACAGTGCCCGAATATAATTAGTAATAATTAGTTTTGTTAAAAATCCTGTAAATTAGTTTAACATTTTTCTGACTTACATTCATAGTGTAAAAAGAAAGTTTGTTTTTTTAATAGCCTGGTAAAAGAACTCCCATTTCTCCTAAACAATTTCAGGAAAGTTTCCAACCCATTCCTTGCCTGCTTAGAATAATATGAATGATTTAAATATTTGAGTATTTTAAAGTAGGGTTTGGCCTAAAATATTTTAAACTGATGATTTATTTAATTTGACAAAGATATTCAAGTTGATTTTACAATAATTAATCATAACACTTCATATACAATTAACTTAGGTCTAGATTGGTTAACATATCTGAGAATATTCCTGATAATCATAGGTGTAACCAGGACGGCCGTATGGAGAGGGTTAGAACAACTGAGGGGGGTTATGGAAAATTTAAAAATAAGATACAAAATAACACGTTTTAGGCTTCTCAAAATTACTTTAAAATGATATACTTTATAGGTATGTATAATTTTCCACTTCTAATTATGAGTCAGGCCCATTTTAGAATAGGAACCATGAGAATCATCTCCTGCCAAACCTTTCCGTGCGCTGCCTTTAACCCCATAAGCACACTCAGCGTTTTTTTTTGTCTACTGCACATTAGTTAACGCTTATAAAATTTAAAGTGTGCACGTGGTAAAATTTCCGATGCTGTCTAAAATTCTCTAGTTCATCAATCAATCACGAAGTGTGTTATGTAATATATTATTTCTTTTAATGTTTTATTGAAATAAACAGAGAGAAACACTTGCTTATTGTTATTCCGTCGCCTATTGAAAAGGAAGCAAAAAAAAAAGTACTTATTTGGGTTCATCCAATCAATAAATAAAAGAGAGAAGATTTTGGAGCATTCTACACTGTGTTTCCTGATTTGAGGAACTAGAAGAAAAATTTTTCAATTATTTAAGAATGTCAGTTTCTACACGTGGCTGAAGGATCGTATTCTACCAAAAAAAATACTAAAATAAGGCAAATTTTAGTCAGCTACCGTCAGTGGTGAATAGGCTAAACCGATCGTTTATTTTCCCGACCAATGTGTATGCTCCAATCCTCTTCGTGCCACTGTTGATATGACGGCTACGGCAAATAATCCGTGGCGGACGAAAACTCCGTGTGTGTGTTCCAAGCTATACACTTTACTGCACCGTATATATTAAATAAAGTGTCAGTGCCCAATTCGACCAAAGCTAATGTCAGCAATATATTGATAATTTATTGTAGCTTGACATTATTTGCATAGGTGCTGAAATAAGTTACTCTTACGAGCGTATTTTAATGTAAACAAAGTGCGAAATATTTTTTACAATGGGGGGGGGGTTATAACCCCCAAAACCACCCTTGGTTACGCCTATGCTTATAATATATAAACAAAACATTCCACCTAATAAAGTGTTGGCTTGTTTGAATTATTTCTGTTATTAGAAAGCATGCAGGGGCTCTCTTAATGTAAGACACCTGCATGAAAAGGTTTCTTTTAAAACTGATTATGTTTATTGTAAAATGCAATTATTTCCGAGTTGCAGGAATGAACACGTAAAATACTTGTGAAATTGAGCAACTAAGAAAAATGTAACCTATAAATCAAATAACTAATTTGATTATTATGTGTTAAATGTGGCTCAATTTAGTACGGTACCCATTATGCTTTAAATACAGATTAGAAGGAGATTTTTGAAGAGACCAAAATATGTAACTGAGCATAAACTAGATTGAAGCATATCTAATTCAGTTTTGTTGTTGATATGTTTCACTTTAACAAATAACACCAAATTAAATTTATTCTTCAAACAATATTTAAAATAACTCAAATTTGTCCAAGAAATTAAAGAGAATAAATTTATTTTACTTAATGCATGTTCTGCATAGAATGAAATGCCTTCATTTTATGCTCTGAATTCAATAATTTAGATAAAATGTTTAAATTTTCAGTTGGACATTGGCGTTTTCCTTACACTAACTGCCGAGGATTTGGACATAATGGGCATCAAAGACAAACAAAGTCAAAATACTATTATAAACAAGATTGAAAATTTTAAAAGAACACAACTATAGCTGCTGTACTTTGAAGGAACATTTAAAATAATGAATTTCAAGAATTATTTAATAAATTTTACATTTTTTCTGAAGAATGTTTACAGCCTACATTTGTAAGGTTCTATTTAAAAAAATAAAAAGTAGTGAGATTTTAATCTTTTTCTAACTTTTAGATAATACTACGGTTTTAAGAACCGTTATTCATTTGATTTTTAAAATCGTAAACTTGATAAGTATCACTGAATAAATAACTGTTATATTTCAAAGCAAATACAACTTTGATATTTTAATAAAGTTTTTAATGTTTATAAAATGTATTATATATTGATTTTTAAAATTTTTATAAGTGATAATGTAGACATTTTTACTTGTAGAATAATTTCATATATGGTCTTTGACAACCATTGTGACAAATATTCTATAGTATTATATAATTTTGTACGATTAATTACTTAAAAAAATATACTTTTTACATATACCATATGCAGTACTGTATTATATATTTATGTAATTTTCCCTATGTAAGTGCTTTTACGATGAAGAAATTCTATTGTTTTAAAGCCTGATTGTCATGATAATAGTTTCTAATCTGAGTGCATACAAAACTTGTATGTGCATTACTTTTATGTTATTCAGTTAAACATTTTTACTGTAAAAAAAAGAAGCCAACTTGTCACAGCACCTGTTTTAAATTTAGGGATGTTGAGCTCATTTGGTATGGTGGCATTTCAATATGCTACACTTCAGACTGTAGTTTGGTAATGATATCAGTTTTCGGTATTATGACTCAGTTAACACAAAATTCTTTTTTCATGATTTATTACTCAAGTTTATGTTTACCCTCACTTTTAGTGATTTCAGGAAGTACAGTGTTTCATAGGCCATGGTTTATATTTCATAGGTCGCAATTATAATTGTCATTGGCTTCTCTGAGTGCTATTTACTCCTCTGCCAATAATATTAGTCCTATGGGCACAAAGTGAGGCATGTAAGCAGAAAAAGGTAATGCTAGGATTGATCACTACGGAGGCCAACTTAATTGCTGATGTTGATGTTTTTTTCAGAGATGAGGTAAATTAAGAGAATAGCTTTTGCACTATAGGTTAAAGTATTTAAGTTAGGAATTTTTAGTTAGAAATTAGTTTATACAAAATGATCAGTAAAAAGATTTGAGAAAAAATCCAACACAAAAACGTATTTCATCACAAGATTGACTTGTTAGCAATTATTAAGGAAAGGAGGAGGCTGGAGAAAATGAACTAACAAAATATCTAATAATACAGGACCACTACTTTTAAGAATAAAAAATATGTTTTCCAAGCCACATCTTAAAAATGAATAGTATTAAGGATCTTATTAAAACTTTGGTAATTGGAGCCCAAGTTGCTTCCAGTTTTTCCAATATCAGGTTTAATCTTCCTAACATTGCTAGTGCAGAAAGGTATTTTTCTAAGCTAAAAATTTAAAAAAATTACCTTCTCAGCACAATGTTGCAAGAACGACCAAGCTCTTTGGCGAGAGCGAGGATTGTTGATTTCAGTAACATGTTAACTACATTCACAACTGAAAAGTCAAGGAAAAAATTATTTTAAGTTTGAAAGAACTGTCAATGTAAAGTTTTTATTTTGGTTTTTCAATGTTCGACATTTATAAAATACTAAAAAAACATTATGTGTGTAAAGCAATAATTTAGATATATGATCATTTATTAATTAGAGTTAACATTATAATTGTATCAACAAAACAATTCAATTACATTGTAAGTTTATTAGCATTAGTGATATTTAAATAGTTGTTGCCTCCTGAAACTTTTGCTCCAAAAGCCTAGCTACACCACTGGTTTGGAAAACCCAAAGTCAAAAGCCGGATTCGAATCTACGACAGCCCAAATCATTTTCGTTGAAATACCACACCTATCTGAGCTAACATCCCTGAAATTCCTAAGAGTTGAATGTATACCTTTTATAGTTTTTGTCAGCTGAGGTAGGCATTTCTCAAATACTAAATATTGAATATAACATTCCTAGATTATTTTTAAAAAATGTTGAAAATTAAGTAATAAAATTATAAAAAGTTTTGTTGGAAATTTTTCAAAATTAAACCAGTAATAATAAAACATGATATTTTCACGATTTATTACAGATTTTTGGATGTGTTGGCTAGAAAGATAAGCTACAGGGACAAATACATAGTTAACTACTTTACGGTATTTTTGTATTTCAATTTTAAGTAGAATGTTAGTATTTTGGTGGTAGCTAATTTTTACTTTCAATGAATGGGGAGATATCCTCTAAATTTGGGATTACTAAAGCAACTATATACACAATTTTACCAATAAGGGTAGTACATAAATGGTTTTTGGAAGAATATTGATGTCCTAGAAAGATAGATGCTATTTCAGTATTACAGCAGAAAATTAGTTCTTAGGAAACAGTTTAGTTAAATACTAATTTCCAATGTAAAAACAGTTAAAATTGAAATTTTAATGAATCACTTACAATCAATTATTATAAACTCGTAAAAATAAATTTCACGGGTCTGCAGTATTACTTTTTCAGATAAGAAAGTCTATGAGTTGCATCAGTCACTCTGTCAGTCACCCTGGGATAACTCGCATGGGTAAAAAGGAAAATGTGCCATATTCTCTAGATGAAATAAAGAAGATAACTTCTTTGTGTCCAATTTGTGTGAAGGTAAAGCCATATTTTCTTAAGTCTAAAAATACATCAACTAAGACAACTTTCCCTTTCGAACGACTTAGCATTGACTTTAAGGAACCATTACTGTCATTCAGTCAAAACCGGTAATTTTTTTGTACATAGTTGATGAGTATTTACGTTTTTCTTTTTCATATCCTTTTAAAGATATGATGTCAAGGACGATAATAAGATGTCTAGAAAATCTATTCACTATATTTGGTATGCTATGTTATATACATTCTGACAGGGGAAGATCTTTATCTTTCCTGTAGGAATTGACAACCTATCTTCATCAAAAGGGACTTGCAACCAGTTTGACTAGTCCATATAATCCTACCGGCAATGGACAAATAGAGCATTATAATGGAATAATATGGAAAACCACCACACTGTCATTAAGAACGATTGTAGGCTGCTGCAATGAACTGTACTACACACGAACGGATTTTTATTCATCCACATCGTTCTTCAAACGGAAGTACATTGCCAGCATAGTTACTACAAACGGGTCCAGTTTTGGTGAAACATAATGAAAGGATGAGTAAATATGAACCACTTGCTGATGAAGCTGAACTGCTAGAAGCTAATTCCCACTAAATGCCCTTATACAATATAATAATGGAAGAGAAGCTACAGTATCGCTAAAGCAACTGGCCCCAAGGGGTGATATAAATTCAATTTCTGAACTGGATAATATTGATTCTGATAAACAAAAGTAAATTTCTGATAGTAGCATTTCCACTGACAAATCAGATTCACAAGGTACTAAAGCAACAAGTGACACACAGGAAGATGAAGAACAAAGGCGATCTTCAAGAACAAGAAAAGTCCCTGAATACCTTAAAGACTATGCATTTTAAATTCAGTAGGGAAGGATGTAGTGAACTATATGATTGATGATAGATTTAGTTTATTATACTATCAGCTATTTTGATGTATTGTTAAAGCATTTGTTTATATCTTAGGTTTTCAATGGTTACATTTTGTAAAGATAATTATGTTGTATAATGCCTTAGTTACTTAAAATGTTTAGTTATTTCTATTACAGTCTGTTTTATGTGTATCAATTAACATAGAAAACGATTAAATAGAAGACAAAATTAAACACTAAGTAGTAAACAGGGAAACACCTTAAACATATCCATAAAATTTACATACAAATTTTCTTGACATTTAACTGACTATTCAAACTGATAACCTATATAATTATTTATGTTTTTTTCTTAACCGAAGCAATTTTAATCTGCTTTCGAAGATGAGTAATGATCATCGTCAACTGTTTAATCTTGTTTTCATTCATCTCGCTTATTTTTCGCAATTTATCAACCTTTTCTTTATTGATGGCACGTTGGTATTTGTAAGTTTTTACAGTTTCTTCATGACTATCTATTGCAGTTGTTTTGAATAAATCTTCTAGATCATCCTCATTTTCAGAGAGTGGCGTTACTTCAGTTTCATATTTGTTGCTTTCACTCTGTTCCATCAAGTTGTATTCATGATTTTCCAATACTTTAACAGAATCTTCTTCAGATTCGGAATATGATTCATTTGTTGTATCCATCTTTTAATTTTAGAAATCTTATATTAGAATTGTTTTATGAATTACACCTAAAAAAAAAAAGATAACATGTATTATCAGTCATAAAGTAGCTATAATTTAATTTACTATTTTGATTTACACAACAAATATCTGACATCTTACTTAATCAGATGAAACGTGTCAAGTTATAATATTGTGGATGGATGACAAAACGGATATCATACCTGAACAAAATGAAAACTGATCCTTTTTCTTAACCGGTCGACCTGATTAGGAAAAATTTCAGTTAAAATGTTACTTTTAGATGTAGGCCTACCGTCAGCAGATAACTTGAATGCTTGTGTATGGAATGCGGCCGATATTGGCTAAAGCAGCCTTGTCCCCAAGCTTCGCCAATAGTAGCGTGGTTGTCATAGTGACGGCAGCCCCTACCACTAGTTAGTGCTGCGGTAGGAGAACTCTTTCCCGCACCCCGCTGCCCCCTTGCAAGCATTCAAGTCATTTGCTGACAGTATTTATATTTTCTTCCATATCATGAAAGCTGGTTAGAAATTATTTTTTTTTTAGATCTAAGACTTATTCTAAAATAATAATTTGAAACAAAAGTTTTAATCAGTTAGTTTTGATATATTGTAACTAGCTTACTTATAAGAAGATTAAAAAATGCTAAGGTCAGTGTACACATGTTGTGGGAATTTTAAGTTTTTCGATCCTTGTAATTTCCTTTTCTAGGTAATTTTGTTCAATTAAGAAAAAAGTTGGCAAAATTTTGTTTTCTGCAATAATGATTAATTGACAATGCTTTTCTCTGGATGTTTTTTTGTAGGCCTACGATAAAAGATTATTAAGTTATTGATTTTATAAGATACATAATGTTTGAAATGTGTTTTTATAAATTTGATTTGATAATGAAATTAATTGGGCATTTTGTAAGATTTAAATAGGTATTGTTTTGTCTTTTCATTTAATTTTCCGCACATTTGTTGATCTTGGTTAATTTGATAATTTAGAGAAATTTGTTAGAAATTTGGTCTGTGGACTTATCATAAAAGTTTATACCAATTTTCTAATGTGGGCTATGTAATATACAGGGTGAATCAGAGTGGGTGGCCGGCTTGTATAGCATTGAAACCAGTATACTTAGACATTTAGTTTAAACTGATAACCCCCTATTTCGACCCCAAGGAATTCAGGAAAAATATTTTCAACCCTTTAAAATGCCCCAAAAGGGTATTTTTTGGGGGTGGGGGTTGGTTTTTGGGAAATTTTCAAATGTAAAGGTAGGTCGTGTTGTACCTCATTTTAAAGGTCTCGGTACACTGATCATCAAAAAAATTTTCATTTATCTTGCACCGTCAATACAGGGTGGTCCGAAACATCATAAAAACTTAAGTTTACATATCTTTTTACATCTGACATAAATTTTTTTTTTAACAGCTACAATTTTTAAAGTACATTGACAAAGATGTGACCTTTTAAACAATACCTAATTTTGGTAGGTTTTCTCACATTTTTAGCAGGTTTCAAAATTTACAACTTTTAGAAGTTTAAAAAGTCAATATCTCAAAATTTTCAAATTGAAATGCGGGTCATCTTACATATTAAATTGAAGCCCTTACAATTATCAACATTTTTCATATTTGAATTTTTTTCATTTCTCTATTGGCTTAAAACTTACATAAACATTTAGTTTTTCTTAGAATTACTGAGTTTTTGTGTACGTTATAAGTAGGTTTAAAAAATAACTGCTCACCGGTTAATTCCCTAGAACAGCTTACAGTCTGTTTGTTTGTTATGAAACTTTGATTGTTTGATGAGAAAATTTTGATTGTTATGGAACTAACCTCTGTAAATCAGATCTTTTTAAAAACTAAAACAATAATTTAAAAAGTAGCTGTAGGAAAAACGTGTGTACCATTGGTGCAAAGATCAATTTGTCACACTCGATAAACTTTGCACTCTAGATAAACAAATATATTATATAACACCTAGCTGATGTTTGCAAATTTAAACTTTTTTTAGGAAACAGAGTACTGTAGTGCTGCCAACCTACGTATGCTAGTAAACATACTGTGACTAGAGACTGAAAGGGAAGTTTGTCGTGACCTACATTTTCAACTACAGGAGGAATGTAAGAGAGGGTTCGACCATTATAGGATTATTCAATATTCCCCACCTCCAAATAAAAGTAGGTAACATCAGATGAATTTCTATCTTGAGTCAAATGAACTTTAAGCTATTTTTTTTAATGCAATATGGCGAGGTGTCCTAATGTAAACTTAAGCAGTGTTTCCATGCAAAATGATACAACATAGCCTACTTAGACCAGTCACCGTAGACACAAAAATCGTGTTAGGTCGCAAAAAATTACACAGTTCCGATTTTTTGGGTTGTTGTTAGGATAGACACTAATAGTGTAAAACCAAGTTTGCAGATTCGAAAGACCTGTGCTAACTGCGTGGTGCTCGAAAAACCTTGACATTTTCGGACTTTTTTCTGTTTTTGGCATATAACTTCTAAAAGATGCATCTTGTGGAAAATATCATCGTATACACTTTTAAAGTAAACAAAATTTGGTTTAATTTGAATGCAACCACAGCTCTGTAGGTCCAATAGGTACCGAGATTCAGCACTTCAAAAATTTGTCATTTTCCCCAAATAATTTGAAATTGTAGTTTTAGCCGTCTTCCGAGCAGAATATCGGCTAAAATACACATCCTACAACAAAAGTTATAGAGATAAAGTTGTAGAGCAGTTATTTAGCTTGCTCTTGAGCTTAACCAACAAATAGTTACCTTGTTAGCAAAGAAAAAAAAATTAATGAAATCGTATTTTTCAAGAAATGGAGGTCCCAGTTGTGAAATAACGAAGGCCTCATCCACCTGCGGCTGAGAGAGGAACTAGCAAGCGAAAGAAAGTGCGATACTGCATGCTACAGAAAATGAAGCTGTTCAACTTATGT
>JAGFPH010001562.1:8383-18757 GCA_018207615.1 Philaenus spumarius
CCATTTTACGTGCATCTATGAAGACCTAATTGACGTGTTTGGTGCAATTTTTTTCGAAATCGATCGAATAGTTTCCTCTCTAGATAATAATAATAATATTTATTAGTTAATCTCCAACTTTAATAAAAAAACTCTCCTACACACCACCCTACAAGTCACAGTGAATCTGTTTAGTAATTTAAATGCATTTGTGAGAAAGTATGTGCCAGTTCCTGGTACCGTTTATTATGTCTTATTGACCAATTCTGTACAGTTTAGTCAATTGGATATAACATGAGTTAACCCATTAGACCAAAAAACGTAATTTAGCTCTTTTGTATTTAGTGAGATAACATATGACTAAAAATGTGACCTACCCTTTTTGCCCAAACAGCAAAGAAATATACTTTTTAGTGTATGAGTTATTTATTGGTCCGTGTAAAAGTAATAGTTTCTAGTACCATTTTAATTTTGTAGGCTACATGTTTATTCTGTACAGTCTCTCTTGAGAAAACAATTTAAGTAAAATAACTGTTTAGCAGAGCTCTCACGATCAGGGAAAGTCAAGGAATTTGTAAAAATATCAGACAAAATTGTTTCATATCATCTGGCCCTCCTCTTCTGTTGATGTAAAAACTGAGGAGTTTCCTTTGCTCCAGCTTGCTGAAGCTAATCAAGGAAGTGTTTTGTGTTTATGTAAGTATCTCCAGACAAACTCCAAATGTCAGAAGTTAAAGTAGTGATTATACAACTAACTGTTGTTTCTAACAGTGATAGCTTGTAAATATTTTGGAGATGAAGAACTAAAATCTTATCTTCTAAAGCGAGAGATAATTGTTTGTCTGCTAAATGGATCTGGAATCTCCGTCTAAGGATTTTTGATTTTTTGATTTTATATTAGGCTTTTGGCCACGAGAAATCGATTGGAAATGGTCACCAGTCTGGGAAAATTCGTTTTCTACGTCTTTTTATTAAATTAAAAAGTGAAATTTGTCCATTTTAAACAATACAAAGCACAGCTGATGCAAATGTTTTCAATGCCATTACAATAATCATCTGCTTTCTTTTAAACTGTATATTTTATTAGAGGTTGTATCTATTTATAGTTACCATGGCAACGAATAAATAATAAACATATACCCTTTATTTAGTTGTTTAATGTTATAGGCCTAACCAAAACGATGTTCACGGAAATTTGCAATAATAGTAGTTATTGACGTGAGCGAACTAGGCCCTAGGAATAAATCGATATTGAAATAATACTTTAATTTAGGCCTGACTTATTTCTGAGGCATAGCGTTGAGATGGTTAATCCTTTAAACTGTATTTTTATTACAGGTAAGCCTAATGTTGTATATACCCTTTATTTAGTTGTTTAATGTTATAGGCCTAACCTCAAAACTCAATAATCCAATATTTATTATTGAAATCATAGCCCTGCTTATAATCGAGCTTTAGCTTGGTCTCCAGGTACTGTTAAAAAAATACAAACTTTAAAACTTAAAATACAGTATGATTAAAAAGCAAAATAGTTTATGAGAGCATCACACAAAGGGCCACATGGAAAAAACCAAAATGCCAAACAATCACAATGTATTCATCACAGGAATTACCTTTTCTTTTGATTAAACAAATGGTCCTACAGAAAATAGTTTCAAATAAAAATGTTAATTCAACGAATCATCTACAACTTTCTTGCAGGAAATTTTCAATTGGAATAAAAATTAAAATTTTTCTTGTTTTGAATATTATGTTTTTTTTTTAATTTTAAATTATATAAAAAAAAAAATAATAATATATTATTATTATTGTGGGTGGAGGATGTAGGTCATGTGGTATGTGACACGTGATATTTGCACAGCGTAGAGGGAGGATTGCAGAGTGCACCCAGAGCTTAGAAAGGATTGAAGCACACGTAACCACCGGTGCAGCTCACCATATAAAATAGTTTAGTTCTAAGCGACGAGGCCCCCACGAACGGTCGCCATTCTCACTTGTGCCTAGGCCACAATAATTAATTATTAGGCGCACTAAATAATATGTTTTAAGGGAATCCTAAACTATTTTATGTAGGACCTACATACCTACCACGTGACGTACATACTCCTCTGCCACCGTAGCATGGTGACGTCACTGCCAGATCGTCAAAAATTTTGTCACAATTATAACTTTTTATACTTGTTTCATGAAACAAAAACCTTACTTATTTATATTTATTTCCTATAGTTTTCTCTAAAAGGTGATTCACATTTTTATAAATTTAATATATTGTATACACGCAAGTAGGTAAAGGTATTGCCCAAGTAGCACACATCGTTGGCCCAACGGTGGGGAATTGTCGGCACCGTTGGGGAATGGTTGGTTGGGGTGCCAACATATTGCCAATAGAGGCCCAACCAATAATTCCTTCTGTTGGGCCAACAATGAAATTTTCTGTTGGGCCAATTTTGGGAGTTACTCTGTATAAAATTATCCTTTATTAATTCCTTATTATATTAATATTTACGTGTAATTATAAAATTATCCTTTATTAATTCCTTATTATATTAATATTTACGTGTAATAAACATTATTTAAAAATCGGTTATATTGTTAGATTAAGTGATATAAAGTTATTAATAAAGTTCATGATTTTATAACATTTAGCGTGCATCGGTGACATCGCGAATCCGTCATTATTCTATCCGCCATTACAAAAAATCCATTGTTCATCCTCATCTAGTTTTACATTTGCACCAAGCAGCCAAGCATCATTGTGACTTCAGACTTCAGTGACTTGTGTGTTCATTAAGTCTGTGTCATTTGGCATTTTCAAATGAAAATGATTTGTTTTCTTAAAAACTTTATCACCATTGTGTGTTCTAAGCCTTGTGAAGTGGATGGAAGTGATTGATTTTTTTCTTTGCAAGTAAGTACAGCACTTATATATTTTACTTTTAGATTAGTAAAAAAATACTAACAGGGGTTACTAGTTCTTGTCTTGTTTTAAAATAAATAATTGTTCACAATTAATTATAACATGTGATTTCAGTTTTATTTTTTAAAGTGGTAGGTTACTTGTTGTACACTACCTACCGGTAAATTAACTTTTAGGTTAAACTAAGTGATTTTTAATATTTGGTAGACTAGCTTAAAGGCCTATAAGGTAAAATATTAATAATAAAAAGATTTTACAAGCTGGACTAGGTAGTATGCATAAGAATAATTACATAACTTACAGTTTGCTATTTGCCAAAGTAGGCTAATTAATGTTTATAGGCCTACTTGGGGGAATAATAAATGCATCCTTTCTACTGATAAACAAGTTATTGAGGTTAAAATTAATAAAACAAATAGCCTAAACTCAAAAATATCTGGGCGCAAGTTTACTATTCGACCCTAGGCTAACCTATGGCAACAGAAATGCATGAATAATAAATAAAACCTAAAAGGTTCTAACCTATAGTAGGCCTATTTAGTCACCGTATGTTTACCTGTATTCAACATTATTTAACAGTAGGCTAGAATGTAAAACAACTTCGTTGTCTGCAAAAATATTAGGCTAGGGTCGAATAGTAAACTTACGCCAAAATCTGTTGGATACTTCGACAACTGCAAGCCTACTAGGTATCTTGTTAATTACATAATTGGTTCTTGGTTAGGTTATGTCTAGATTTTACCCAAAATTTAATACAGAACTTGTCCTCAGCGAAGGTATTTGTTTACTTTAACTTGTCAATCAAAACTACTACAAATACACAAACCTGAACTTTTTTCTTAATAAATATAGTATTTATACACTTCACTGATGCCGGGACACCATAGGCCTTACCTATTATTAATAATTGTATTAACTCTTAGTGTTTTCACTTAAATGTCATAGAGCATGATTCTATACTTGTGTTTTTTGACAATCATAATTACCGTACTATCATTTAGGCCTAGGCCTAGAATTAAAACAAGACAAGATTTAGAGCTGAATCTTCAAAAAGTGTTTCAGCTATATTTTAGTTTCGATTTGGAATTATAGTTATTTTTGGGTTGAGGTTTTAAAATGGTACTATAAGCTTATATTTTCCATTTGAGTTTTACGGTATGGTTTAAATTAATTATTGAAACAGTTTATTCCTAACCTATTTTACAGGTTAGGTACTAATTTTAATTTTGAAGAGGGTTATAATATAATGTATGTTTATACATTAATGTTTGTACAGTAATGTCGGCTAACATTCTCATAAGTTACTATGAATTTAAAAACTGAACTGTCCGTAAAACGACGGAGGTAAAGTTTTTGCTTGATTTAAATTCGTCAAGTCTAAAACAAGACATTGTTATTATAAATTATCAAAAATTGTTCTCCAATTAACTTAAAGTTATGTTATTTATTTTGTATTGTAGAATAAATATTGAAATCATGAATCAGAGGTGAAATATTATGTATAGCCTATCCCCTAAAGTTTGTAGAAAAAATATTAAAATTTACAAATAATTTAAAAGAAAATTTGGTGTAAGCTTAGAGATAATTTAAAAAATATTGTTTATTTATTTAAAATACGGTATATATAGCTCAACTGATTGAAAATGCATATTGTTGGTAGGATAAAAATAACCTGATATTAATGGTGAATAGTTTACAAAGACTGGGTTAGCTTCAAATTTTATGATAGTTTAGTTAGACAATAATATTTGAGTTAACTCTTCTTTAATATGCTGTCTAACTAATATCTTAAATTTGAAGTTGACCCAGTGTTTGTATCTTATTACCATATTAATTACTTACACCTCTAAACTTCCATTAACAGCTGATTTCATAGCATTAATTTGTATTTCTAATTTGTAGGTTATGTTAATTTATAGGAGTAGATAAATAAATAAAAATGATACTGGATCTTTAGTGTAACTTAACTCTTGTTATATCATAAACACAATTGAACGTACACATTTAAATTAAATACGGTTTGATTAATCCTCCATATTAAAAAGAATGTATAGCTAATAATAATCTTTATCCATCTTTATAATATATCTAAGGGTCTTCCTTCCTAGTATATTGATATGTATCACGTTTCCTCTGTGTTTAAACAAATCTGTTATTTTTTCTGTTTCAGGAGAGATAGTCCTACGATGTCGTGTTGATCAGTGAAAATGTGACAAGTTGAGTTGATAATTAGTGTTGTGAAGTGAAAAATGTAAATAAAATCGTATAATAAAGTTCTTCCAGACAATGGCACAACTTTTAGTAATAGTGCGCTTTTTTCAGTTAAATAGCCTATAAAAATTAAGAAGTGAAATAATGAGTAAAGAACTACCAAAATATTGCAATGTTGTAACTATGTTTTGTAAACTGTCTTTACTTTAGTAAATTAAAGTTGTTCTAATGAAAAATAACAGTTTATAGGCCTAAGTAAATTTTCTTTATCCTATCACATACCACCCAAAGCATAATATTTATGTAGGCCTACATCCGTTGCATCATTTTTTAAAAGCTTATATATATAGGCCTATATATAGTTTAACTTGAAATAGTTTAATAAGGATGATCCAATAAATATAAAAAATGGAATTATAAATATGGGCAGGAGGAGACAATAAATATTGTATTGGGCTTTAATTTTCATTTTGGATTTCTCTACTCGTGAACAGTTGGTTAATTGTTGGCAAATTATAGTGAAATTTCAGTTAGGCCAACATACATTATGTTTGTTGGCCCAACGTTGGGGAAGGGTGAGTTGGCCAACCGTAAGACATAGTGCCAATCCGCACTGTTGGCCAACCGTGGATGATATTGTAGGACCAACAAAACGCCAACCATTTTTGCTGCTAGGGTGTATATCGGGTCCTCCAAGGCGCCAACTCTAAGTTATCTGATGGCGTAAACCAACTACGATTGTTGTGTAATAAAACAACTCAAAATTAGATTTAAAAAAGATTGAATAATATATTGAAAACAAAAGAACGTACAAGATAAAACAATAAAATGAATGGCTACAAAATCATTCTATTAGTATAATGTAACACTAACAGAAATAATTGAGCAAGAGTCAGGAGAATGTTTTTCAAACTTAACAGTCACTTCAATTCCTGACTTTCATTACAGAGATCCTCTATTATTTCTTCACTGTCTATTTTGACCAACGTTTCTCTCTTACTTACTTGTGTGATTGGTATGGTTAACAAAAACTTATATGCTTTGTTCAGCTCAATATACATAAAAGAATACAAATTGTACTCACAATTCACTTTGTACACACATTTTGCGCAATTCTTCCAGGGTTATTCTTTCTCCTTACATTTAAATGATTTTAATACCTTTTCTTAATCTTCTGGTTCACATTTCCCACTCTCACTGTCTTTGTCTGCATTAACATATGTTTCTGATAATGTAGATGACAGTTGTGGCCAAATGTAGCAAAAGAGTACAGCTCTCCTTTTAATTTATTTTCGTCTAGTTTCGCAACTAGGCTGCATATTTTGTTTAGTGAGTTTTCTAGAAAAACTGTTTTGATTTCCTTGAACCAGTTTCACAACTGAATATGTAAATTACAACAAGTAACACTAAACTCTCGCTATTGCATAACATACAACCAACATAGTCTGTCAAACTATTATGAGCCTTAGAACAGTGAAAAATTGTGGGCCATTTCTTTGTGTTTTCTTGTTCGGCTTCAAATGTTTAGACAACTAGAAATTTAAAACGGTGATTACTTATGTAATTACACATTTTAGATCAAATTTATAAATACAAAGATTAAAGTTTAAACATTTCCTTTCCAATAAGTTTTGTTTTATTGGGATTGGATGATTTTTAGTGGGTGAAATATTCAATACAATCAGATGTTACAATAGTGCTGTCTCCGCTCGCTGAGATGGCATTATGGTGTCGTCTGGCGCTTTGAGGGTTAATGGCTTGTGGTTAGATGTGATTTCCTGCTTGTTGAATTGCGAGCACGCAACAATAATATTGTTAAAATAATAACCGTAACCTAACTTTCGAACAAATGTACTAAGTTACTTTTTTGAAGACTTTGAAAATGAACCATCAGCATCAACCAATCAATCTATTAGAATAAAATAACAGGTAATAGGTCTACACCACACCAGTATTGATCACATCACAGCACAGTCTCACTGGTCCCAAGGACTATATGCTGCCGCGCCGTTCTTTCACGTCTGCTGGGCTGAGTGTTATCTGTAACACCTGACAGGGACTGCTGAAAACAATCAATTCTACACATGCACCGCTGTCTGGGCAACTCACTGACTTTGGTCCATCGCCCACCCCGCCCGGCGCCCAGCACGACCCCAGTGCCTGCATTAGTTTTTACTTTCAACACTTGTTGATTTTTTTTTCATATGATCATACTTTTTGTATTCAACCTGGCTTGGACAGGTGGGCCAGTCCGAGCCTGGTTAAATGTAATTTGTGAACCTAGTTTTAGTAAATGGAATTGGTTGTACTGCCGAGTCAGGTTTAGGAAAAAAGTGAAAGGAGAACACATCCCTTATGCCAGTCACATTCCTCGTTTGAGACTACATCCAGTAGTCCTAATTGTTTGATTGTATACTATAATGGACAAATTGAAAATATGAAATTTTGTTAATGACGAAGAAGTTTAAATTAAGTAGTTATATTTCAGTAATATTAATTTGTTAATGACTACTTGTAGTTGGTTTTCCAACAATGCTAGATTTTGAAAACACAAAAGCCAAAACAGCTTCTCCAAATTGTAATTTTTAGTTACTTTTTGTGATAATACTAGATGTAGATAGCTTGAAAGTAATGCATTACTGATATTTTATGATAATTTAACAGTTATAAAACTCTTTATAATATTATTTTATAAGTTGACATTTACCCTCCATCTCATTCTCCAAGTGCTTCTTTTTGTCATATATTATTGTCACTCTCGGTTAAGAAGGCAAAATCGAACCTTTCCCTTAAGGGTCTGCTCCAGTAAAAGAAAAACCAACTGCTGACCCCAGCACTCCATCCTTAGCGGTAACGTTTGGTACTATTTCAGGACTGGGCAATAATACACAGAACGTTGTCTGTTTGAATTGGATTCGTTACCCAGGCCAACTTCGGTCCGCCTCGGCTCTGCTCGCCTGCACCCGTCCTTCACTCTCAAGGCCATTCTTATCTCTGGCGCTGACCATTACTCATTTTCTTTGCGTTCCCGAGTTGAATTGTAAAATGTCACTTCGCCTGCATTTATGGGTTGTGTTGCACTGTAATAAAGTAAACTAAACTTTCATTACAGAGCCAAGCGATTTATAAACATACAAACTACATGGTGTTTCTTTATTAGTGAAAAATATGTTTTATTCAAAGTACAGTATGTTTATGTTATTATAAAGTCTATGTTTGTTATAACTTCTTTCATAATTGTAAAATCGACCCTAAGTGTGTGTAATGTAATTATAGGCCTATTTAGTATGTCATATATTTATAATGCATACTATGCACATGCATACATTATTTCACATACACAGTAAATAATTTACTATGAACAAAGATAATAAATTGTAACTCTTCGTACCAAAGGGTAATTATTCTTTGTTTTAAGAGTAAAGTTTTTATTTCCAATTCATATTATTTCCTGAAAAAGACGCATTATGGGTTTGCCCAAGTTCTTTATATCGACTCATTATATCCAACAGGTTTGTTACAATAATTATTATTGAAACAATTTAATTGACTTTTTTAAGGCTTTTCACTTCTTAAATTTATAATTTATCAAACGTATTTGGTATTAATGAAAAACTCTTCATTTTTAGATTTGCCTTTTTGCAGTTTAAGCAATATTTATCATTATGAATTCTTCTCACAGGCTTTTAAAGTTGAATGTGTCTTACTCAATATTTTTATGCCCAGCTGTTTTTTATCTAACATTTGGTAAGTTAAACAAATAATTACTGGATACACTCAAAAGAAAGAGACAAATTGAACTCGTACTAAGTTCAAATTGTTTAGAAAGTTTAAAATAAGGAGATGTAGGCTACATTACATAATAAAACTAACTTTTTCTTGTAAAATCAATAAGAAAGGTTTTATTCGTACAACTTGTACTAGTTGTAGCTACGATAAAGATAAAAATTACAGAATAATATTACAAGAACTAAAAAAACACGCAGCTAACAATTTAGCCTTATTTACTGATACAGTTTACTTTACATATTATATTACATAGCCAGAACGAATTTTGCGCTTACTGTTGAATCAACTTAGGCCTATTATAACCTTAATACAATTTGTAAAATGAAAATGTACTATAAACATTAATTAAAAAACACAATAACTTAATTGATCTAGGGTTAAAACAAAACTATGATTTCTTTAAAAGTTACAGAAAAATAAGTTAGTTCAGGCAGTCGAAAAACCAAGCGATTTGGAAAAAAAGTAGCCTATAATTATGTGAATTTGTTGCTCATTTGTATGTCTTCTATCCAATACACAATTTTTGACGTATTATAGTGGGATAACCTGTACCCTATAATATATCAATTTTAAAATGTCAAGAACAAACCTAATAGATTGAAAAATAATTTGATTTACTACAAACCCACTAAAAACAAACAACCCTGCTTATTTAAAACAAAAAATAAATTGAAGAAAAAATCATTTACACAATATTTACACCAGAAAACATAAACTACGGTACGAATATTTATAATAGAACAATGAGATAAAAAGTAACCAAAATATTCACTTTAACATTAACTAGAATTTACATTTTCTTTAAAATTTGAGTTTTTCAATAAGAAACAGTAACTTGTAATGAAGATATCGCAATCACAAAGTCTATGAAATATGCCAATAATAAGAACAAAATATAAACAGCGCCTAATTTTAAACATAAACAATTTGTAGAATTAAAATCTAAAACATGATACTGTAGTTCGTATAGAATAAATAATCATCTAGGGTGAAGTATATTACACTAGCTGACCCGTACGGCGTTGCCCGTGGTGGTTGGTATTGTCAGTCTTTTTAACGTAATTGTATTCTTTTTAAGTGTTCAGTCAGTGAGTGGTATTTGGCTTTTATATATATAGATCTTAAATAATAAAAGCACTATTGTCATAATAATAAAAGATCTGAAATTATGATTTTAGTAACTTTGATACCCCCAAACCCCTCCTAAAATTTCGAATTTTTTCAAACCCTTTCTTAGAGAGCACCTATGGCCCTAGAGGAAGCTACATACCAAATTTCATTCCAATCCAATCGGTAGTTTTGAAGAAATCGTTTTTTAACAACTTTGATCCCCCAAACCCCCCCCTAAAATTTCGAATTTTTTGAAACCCTTTCTTAGTGAGCACCTATGGCCCTAGAGGAAGCTACATACCAAATTTCATTGCAATCCATTCGGTAGTTTTGAAGAAGTCGTTTTTTAATAACTTTGATCCCCCCCC
>JAGFPH010001562.1:18857-31533 GCA_018207615.1 Philaenus spumarius
TTCTTAGTGAGCACCTATGGCCCTAGAGGAAGCTACATACTAAATTTCATTCCAATCCGATCGGTAGTTTTTGAGAAATCGTGATGTGTGAGTCAGTGGGTTTTGAATTTTATATATATAGATAAAAGGGCATACAAACGATAATAACTATCAAAAACATTTTCTTTAAAATTTGAGGTTTTCAATAAGAAACAGTGACGTGTAATGAAGTTATCGCAATCACAAAGTCTATGAAATATGCCAATTATAAAAACAAAATATAAACAGCGCATAATTTTAAACAATAAACAATTTGTAGAATTAAAATCTAAAACATGATACTGTAGTACTTATTCTTCACGCCAAAGTACAATACTTTTTTAGTGTGGTAACCAACTATAGCAGCCTGAAACAAACAAAGAATCTGCTTGCAGAATTGTCTTTTTCAAAACAAGTCTAAGTTGAAATGTTGTTTACGGCCGTAATCATCCGGAAACGGGAAAACGGCTAAGATTGAAGATGAAGGCCATTTTGAAACTTGTTTTCATAAGAAGTTATTATTGAAAATAGAATTTCGTACAATATGCAACACTATTCCAAATAGAAACTCTCCAAGTATGAATACTTTAACGTTATTTTAAAAAATCAAACACAATTTTAGATTAGGTTATTCTTTGTATACAGAGCAGAGTTTGAAACAGATTTCTTAAAAATCAGTCAAACTAGATCTGCTACACGTATGGAGGTGATGGCCAAATCAGGTATGGAGGATAGTAATTACTTCTCAAAAAAATTTGTAAATCTGGACTAGTTTTTGCAAATGTATTATTTCCTCATTGATACAAAGCAGACGTTATATCGAAACAGTTAGTGCATGCACGAATAGTAAATGCTGTTTTTATGCTAACCTTTAATCTGTATAAAATGCTTTTTTATTTATAGGCCTAAACTTGTGCATAACTTTTACTTAGCTAAGCTTTAAAAATATCCTATTTTCATTTGACGTTAAAGCTGTTGGGATGGTTATTGTCGGCAAACAAAATGGACATTAACAATTTATTCAAATAGCTCAGGTTGTGTAAATTTTCAAGATACTGGCTTGGAATTCCTTTCTCAAGTTAAGAAATAGTTATACCGGGCTGCACTAGTTAAACGATTTTCAATATAAATACTTTAAACTCGATATAGAGATTAAAATTATGTTTGTAACTTCTATGTACAGTTTGAATACGATACCTTGTAAATTGATGAATCCTGGGCTGTTTGAAGTATGAATGTACGTGTTCTTCACAGAAAATTACCATTTACGCCCATACGTATAACAGATCTAACTTGGCCAATTTGTAATATATCGAATTAAAACTTGGTATAGCAAGTCAAAAGCGTATTTTTAACTTATATACCAAGACTCAAGTTGGTATCTTAAAAATTGGGTGTGCTAGAGCCATCAGACTTATCGACGAGCCTCACGACTTTTTGCTTACCTAACGCTGCAGCGCATTTCAATCTGTTCCAGTTTCGTCAATTTTTAGAATATCAAAATCAAATTTGTCTGACAAGTTAAATACACCAGTATAAATATTCTCAGTTAGTATGAACTATTTTTTCCATGTACTTTTTCAAAAGCGATGCGCTTGAAGATAGTCTTCTGTTTTACCTATCTCGTTTTAACTCCAACATCTTTGGATTCAGCGACTCCATTTTCGGCATTTTTGAACATATCGTTTTTAAAATCGGTACAGAAGTTAAAAAAATTATTTTTTTTTCCATACCTATTTAAAAAACGATATTTAAAAAAAAAATTAATCTGCAGCCGCTCAACTCAAGCGTTATGACAAAAAATTTAAAAAGGTCTAAAATTATACTTTTTTAAGTGGCTTGTGTTTTTAAAAGTAAAATAAGAAAAAGGTTTATACTCCTTGATCATGTTTGAATCTATATGTTTAACTTGTAAAAAAAGTTTTAGGTTAATATTTTGACAATTTTCTAAACTGGAGCCGTTTAAAATGAGTTGGTGGGTGATGGGTCCGGTACTCCTAAAACCGCGAAGCTCATTGATAAGTCAAGTGGCTCTAGATTTTCCAGATAACAAGCTGAGACTCAGCATAAAAGTTTAAAATATATTATATTTTAATTTCTATGTCAAGTTTGAAATTAATTCTGCCGTATTATTTTTTTAACAATACCGTATTTCTAATTTTAGTTAATAAAAATAAAATGTTTTACTGAAAATGCATTGTCTATACTCATATTATAAAGAGGTAAAGTTTGTTTGTTTGTTTGTGTGTTTGTTTGTTTGTTTGTATGTAGTGCAAAATCTCTGGCACTACTGAACCGATTGAAAAAACAGTTTTACTAATAAAAAGCTACACTATCCCTGAGTAACATAGGCTATAATTCATTTCGATAAAAACCTTTTTTTATTCCAATATTTGTAAATTTAGTCGAAAAAAATTCTTAGGTTAGGCCCAGAATGATAAATCAACACATGCATTTACATTTATTACCATAGCAACCAATAACAGATAATATAGCTGTTAGCTCCAATATTTCCATTAACAGCTGATTTCAAAATTTGAAGCAATTATTGATGTATTTCTAGCTTTTAGGTTAGGGTTTTTAAGTGTAGACCTGAGCCTTGCTGGTTCTTTTAACCATTATTATAACTGCTGTTATAAAATATAAGAAATAATTTAATTTGAACATTTGACATTATTTACCATCTTAGTTTTGAGGTTATCATTAATCCTACACCTTTATTATAAATAAAACATAACATATGTTTTTAGAAGGTTATGTTGGGGGTTGGCGTGCGGAGCACGCAGGGGTCTCCCCTAGTTATTAATACTTTTAACATAATTTATTAAAAAAAAGTTTTCAGTAAAAAAAATTGGAAAACGATTGACCCTAAAGGACTCCCTGTAACTTCCCGCTAAGTTTAATTACAAAAGTATGATGAAAGTTTGTTAAACACTATTTTTGGAAATTTTTAACTGCCATAACTTTTCAATGAATCAACCGATTTTTATGCGATTTGCGGCAATCGATGCAGTTTTTTAAGTCCATTGAAAGAATCAACAACAAAAATTTTTCAGATGAAAAGTTTCCAAGAAATTGAGGAAAAACACTTTTTTTGATTTTCTTTCGTTTACGATATCTCACGAATGAATCAACCGATTTTTATGCGATTTGCTGCAATCGATGCAGTTTTTTGAGTCCATTGAAAGAATTGACAACAAAAATTTTTCTGATAAAAAATTTCGGAGAAATTGAGAAAAAACACTTTTTTTATTTTCTTTCGTTCACGATATTTCACGAACGAATTAACCGATTTTGACCGGATTTGTAGCGATTGACGTCGCTTTTCAAGGTTAAAAGCTGATTAGATTTTGGAATTGATCGGTAAAGCCGTTTTAAAGTCATTCCAAAAAAACCTGATTTGAAAATTTTTTATTTCTTAGTTTTTTCAAAATTTCTCAGAACCTACCGGTCCGAATTAGTTGAAATTTTCAGGAAATCTAAGTTTGATGGAACTCTTTAGAACGCCGTTTGGTAGGATCCAATCGGTTAAGCTGTTCAAAAGTTATATGCGGGTCACATACTTACATATACACACACACACACACACACACACACACACACACACCCACACACACGCACACACCCTCTCGGGAGTGGTCAGGGAAGATTCCTAGGACCTCAAAACGTCGAGATCTGATGAATACTCGATTTTTGAAAAACGGGGTGAAACCAATAACTTCCCGATTTTAGAAAATTTTCAATTTTCTTAGCGGGAAGTTAAAAATTAGTAAAATGCTCGTTAAAATAGGCACTTTTTAAAACTGTTTTTATTGAATAAGGAGAGTACAAAAATACATTTTTTAACTTTTTATTTCGGATTGAAGTTCGAAGTTTAAAAACGAACATCCGAATTGAGGGGCATGATTGCTGATTTCTTTTAAACTGTTTACAAAATAACAAATGTCAACCTACGGCCGGCAATGCTGACTGCCTCGGAGAGGTTCACACTACTTTCAACGTGCTCAATACATTCACTACTAAAAGAATCTATTGAACTTATCACTTGTAAGTTGTCATCTGAGGTTGTTGCTTGTTGGTGCCAATAATAGAGAATTGTTATTGAGATTTTTATGCGAATTTTCGTGTCTGAAGTGCTTTATAATTCTATGCTCTTTTAATCTTTCTGCTCCTCGGTTTTTAAGTTTTCTTGTTTTTTTTTTTAGTTTTGTTTCCCATTTTCACAGAATAAAAAATAACAAATAAAACCCCAACTATAAATAACCTGCAGTAAACAATTAGGCACTAACAATTAAAATCATATTTTATATTACACTAAAGAACAATCTAGTAGCACTAAAGCTAAATTGATACACAGGATTTTTAAAAGGTTTTATCACTACTGAAAGTGGGAGCGATGTGGTAAATGTGAATACGACTTACGACACTGGAAGGTTTTAACGTTTTAACTGTCTCGCAAGCAGGAAGAGGAGGGACGTACTCTTGCTTTGTCGGCTTTCAATGATTCTAGATACCGTGGCGGGAAAGAAATGTGCATTGACAGCGCTAAAAACCTCACTGTCTTAGTTCGCTACGTCCCCGCACGAGGGCAGGCCAAACAGTTGAGTTTTTTGCAGCTGAACGTTTTAACATTGCCTCATTTCATACCATTTTATAAGTCTATCTTTTGTAATTAAGCGTTGAAAAAAAAACTGAACGTTCTTTATAAAATTTCGGATCCTTCTTGCAAATTATTTTTCATTATTAATTTTGTATTGTGTTAGGAAAAAAATCAAACTTTGTACTTACAAAATGTCAATTACATAACAAATAAAAATCATTTAAAAAAATCTAAATTGCAAGAAGGATGCGTATTGTGATTGTGGTTAAAATGAGACCTTGCAAAAAATTTTATGATACAAAATATACGAAATAAATGGTTTGAAATTTAACATTGCTCTTACGGGATATAAATCCAAGATGGCCGCCACTACAGCAGACCCTTAAGAAATTGCTACACTCGATTCCACGTTCACCGTGCAGTACAGGTCTTACGGGAGAATAGACATACTACTACCATTACAGCGAACATCACGTTTATTGTCATGCGGGTTGCGTCAACTGATCGAGCGTAGCATGGGAGTTGATGTTTTTTAGTTGGCTATTATCGCTGAGACTGTCGTAAGGATAACGTGGCATATGGGCACTCTGTACTGCACGGTGAACGTGGAATCGGGTGTAGATGCAGCACTGATCACATCCCTGATATTGTGCTATACTGGTTGTACTTTTATATTTGATACAATAGTCATTGCCTTAATCAATAGTGAATAGTCTATACAGTATTTATTATTTTTGAAATATGATTAAAAGCAATACTTGTTGGATAAATGGAAAGATCTGAAAAGATAAATCTGAGTTTTATAATATATTTTATAGACTTAATATTCCATAGGACAAAAGGTCATAACTAAATACAAGCGAATTATAACTGACTTTTAATAGATGTAAGTCCATCACATATTTGTTAGAACCTTGTTAGGACCTTTGTTAGAATGTCCTAGGTTAATGTAGAGGATAAAGAGGAGCCATACGCCTTTAGTGTCGACTTTATTCGAGCTACAATAAGAAATATATAAATAAACACACTGACAAGAAAGTACCTACTGAAATTCAAACAATCAAGAACACACATTTAAAATTATGTACATAAGTGAGTTTAAAATGAACATTACTTCCGCTAATAATACGGAACAATGAAAATCCACAGCCATTTTAAGCGATTTCGGCATAATCGACTAAGAAACAACAATCATAATTTAATTAAATTTGTATTGTAACTTTTATTATTGTAAATTCCAATACAATACTGTCTCTAAAATTAAAATTATGAAAAATAAATATTCTACCTTTGTGGTGAATAGCTCAAGGATTTTTACAAAACGTATATATTTTATATTTAGATTACCTTCTTGAAGTATTAATTATTTAGGTTAGTTTTTTAGAGTAAGCGTTTAATTTTATTATTTCAGTTTGGTGTGTATTGACAGCTAAAATTGAAATTGTGTAGTATTTAATATTTTCAATGTATTAGTATTAAGCAAATAAATTCTTTTACTTTAATTTAGAATTATTACATACCGGTACATAATACATAAATTAATGTCTCAAGGCAAAATTTAAAAATACAATCTATTCATTTTTACTTATAATACAAAATATTTTCTTTTAAATTATTGATAAGGCCTGTATTACACTATCAAAGTCTGTTCTTTGTCAAAGATCTTTGATCAAAGGTTCTCTAGGAGAGAACAAATAAATTTGACGTGTGCCAACTTTGATAAAATATTGCATATATTACAGTATCAAATATTTCATCAAAGAAATTTGATCAAAGAACTTTGATAGTGTAATACAGGCCTTATAATTACTACTTAATTTTTTATTACTCTATTGCTTTTCAAACGTTTGGCTGAAGTCTGTGCAGTTAAGTAACAAAGCAACAATGTATGCATTTGTGATCTGTACTCATTCTGTGACGTATTAAAAACAAAAAAAACATTTATTTTCCGTTCGGTTAATGCCGAACGTCTTGTAATTATTTATGTATGTTAAAAAGTGAATTACTAATTAAATCTAAATATAATGTCATTAAAAAGGAAACTTGATTCACAAGTGCCAGCAGAGGAAAATGATTTACTCCTTATTCGCCCTCTGTAAGTTTTAATATTAATCTGCTACCGGTTTATTTGTCTTTCTAACCTAACTTATCAAAGTTTCTACTGATCTGGTTTAGTCGGCTTAGCCTATTTAAACCAAATGTGTTTTTAAGTGTTAAGAACGTTAGTTTTGGACTGATCCTATTTTAATAGGACTACTTTTTTATGAAATAGAGTAGTGCTGCTAATCTAAGCACATTCTACTATTAAATGTTGAACATACTGTGGCGCAAATGTAGGCCCCTACTATTCGACCCTAGGCTAACCTATGGCAACAGAAACACAAGAATAATTTAAAAAACCGAAAATGTTCTAAAGGCCCTATTGGTGTAACTTCACTATTCGACTATAGCCTAATATTTTTGCAGACAACAACGTTGTTTTACATTCTACTGTCAAATGTTGAATACAGGTAAACATACTGTGACTAAATAGGTTAGGTTAGAACCTTTTAGGTATTTTTGTATTATTATTTTTGCATTTCTGTTGCCATAGGTTAGCCTAGAGTCGAATAGTAAAGTTGTGCCGGCCCTATCTAGTCACAGTATGTTTAGGCCTACCTGTATTCAACATTTAACAGTAGAATGTAAAACAATGTTGTTGTCTGCAAAAATATTAGGCTAATGTCGAATAGGCCTAGTAAACTTACGCCAACAAAAAATAGCCTTTAAGGTTCTAACCTATAGTGTTCAGTCACAGTGTGTTTACTTGTATTCAACATTTAATAGTAGAATGTAAAAATACGTCGTCTGCAAAAATATCAGCCTAGGGTCGAATAGCAAATTTACGCCTACTGTGACTAAAGACTATAGCCTAAAGCTAGAACTACAGGCGGTTTTCCTTTTTTTTAAAATGCTTACAGTTCTGTTATACAAAAACAACTTAATTGATGCTACTAACTTTATATTATATATTATTATGTTATATTTACAAAGTGGAAGCATAGGCCTACTGTGACTAGAGACTGTAAGTTAGAACTTCAGGATTTCTATTTTAATTTCATCAATTCAACAAAAACATTTGGGCCCTTGTTATATCGATGTATAGGCCTACCTATCAAATATCTGTAATTTAATGTAAAGGCAAAACATTAAGATGTATTACAGAATTTTCTAAAGTGAAAATTGTGTGTTCCTGTTTTGTTGTTGGCCTATATGTATTTTATTAATTAGTTATGTTAAGTTGTAGGAATAGCGTAGTCCGGCAATCGTGTTTATTTAGGCCTACATTCTATGCAGTCTGATGTCATTTAAAAGATACACCTTATTTTATTTTATATTATTTTGCTAGTTAAATTAAGTTGTGAATTAATTGTGTTTAAGTTTAAAGCGTTTTATTTTCTGTTTGTAATTAATTAGGCTGCATTAAATTTTGTTAAACACATTTTCTGTTTTTATTTACTATTTAAAACATTTAGAAATAGAATTGAACATTACAATTACATAGGCTATTAGATCTTTTTCTTGTGAATACCTTTACTGCAATATGGCAATTGAGGTCCTAATGTAAACTTACACTGTTCATAAAACTATTATAATTAGGCTACACATCGTTAAAAAATGAAAAGTAACAAAACCTAAATATTCCCAGTTTGAACTCATAATGCAACATCCAATCAGTTATAATGTGGATATGTTGGCAGCACTAAAACCTTTCCCTATAAAAAGTTGTTGACAGTAATATCAACGGTGAGTTGTATTGCAAACTTATGTCATAAGACGTGTATGATTTCAGGGAATGATAGCCTGTCATTGCTTTAGGCAATATAAAAAAAGCTACTGGTAGTCTAAATATTTTGAAGTATGTCATGAAGTCAGCCAAGTACCACTTTTTTATATTAAAGTTAAAATCTGCTATCCTATCTTTTAAAAACTGTTTCAGTAGGCCTACCTATCTTCAATATATGCCTTGTTCAAATTATTTTAATAATGAGCCAAACTTAAATCTGTTATAGGCTAAGTTAGGCTATTATTATTGGTGTTCATAAAGTTAATTGCTGCAGTAGACCAATACTTAGAATTCTTTCCATAAATTTCTAAGCTACTGCCTTTTGAAGCTTTATACTTTATTGTTCTTCGTAGTAAACAATCTAGGCCTACATATGTTTCACCATAATTGATGACTTCATTAGGTTGTTAAAATATATAATTAACTTATTATAATATAAACTGAAACAAACAAGCACAAAACACTACAACATAACCACATAATAAATTAGTGAATTGACTTCTATTCTATCATCTCCCTGACAGTAGGCCTACTGCGTATGTACGTTAGATTTTACCAAATAATGAATCCTTATAACTAGGCTTACTGATTTGCTTGTAATGTTTACCAACTGTTAACCTTTCTAAGATCTTAACCTTATCTTTGGCAAAGATATTTTTTAGAGTAGTAGGTGCCAACATAATATTAAATTGTATAGGTCCAGCCTATAATGTTCTTTTAAAGTTAAGCCAATGGATCTAATTTAATTTGATATAGCCTAGTCTACTGCAGCAAAATTTCTTACCTATATTAATCTCTATATATATTTATTAGGGGCGCTGGTCAAGAAGTGGGTCGTTCATGTATCATGCTGGAGTTCAAAGGGAAGAAAATAATGGTAAGCTTATATTATATCCATGCACTAGCTGTAGGGTGGCCCTGCCCGTAATAGATGATTAAACTAACTTACATTCATGAATAAATTATAGACGCAAAATGTTATTTTAAATTTAATTAGCCTACATTTTATTGTTTCTTAGCTTTTGTATGACCAAATTTAATAATATAGGCTATATATTATTACTAGCTGAATACCCTGCTTCACGCTACAGGGTTTATATTATTTTAATTTTGCACCACTATGTTACATAATTGTAATATTTTCTCTCGTTTTCTTTTATCTTTTATTTCACGGAGGTGAATTACCTTGTACGTATATTTTGAATTAGTTTGGTATTTGTTATTGTTCATTGGATGCCCGTCAATCGTCTTCATCACTGTATGTGGGCTGAATAAAATAATAGTTCTGTGAACAGTAAACCTTGCTCGTTGAAATAACAAATGTGGTTTTGAGCTTAGGTTAAAAATAGTGTGCCAGTAAAAAAGTAAGTAGAAGGTTTAGCCAGTAAAAAATTATTTTGCAATGATTCGTTTTTCCAAGTAGGCTACACTGACTTGGAGCTTAATTTTAATAAAAGCTTTTTGTTCAAAGATTTGATAATTTCTTGCTCCGAAGTTAATCGTTGTGTCTTCTCCATACATTAAATTATCAATTCATACAGATGAACATAGATCATTTATATATAAAAGAAATAATGCAGGTCCTAAAACTGATCCCTGTGGGACGCCAAAATTAATTAGGATCTTAGTAGAAAGTCTTCCCGCAACCTGTACACACTGAGTCCTATTGGACAAATAAGTGTCTACCCAAAATAAGTGTTTATGTAAAAGAAATTATAGTTTAAATGTAGGCCTATTTAAACTTATAACATAGTTCCATTTTAACGATGTTGGGATGAAGGTAGAATCATTGGTCATCTGGACATATACTTTGATTGTAATAACCAATAATTTTTCAGTTGGATTGTGGAATTCACCCTGGATTATCTGGAATGGACGCTCTTCCCTTCGTAGATCTTGTGGAAGCTGATGAAATAGATCTTTTATTAATTTCACAGTGAGTTTTATGAATTCATTTCTGGTTCGTTTTATGTATTTTTTGTTTTACTAGTTTTGCTACTGCATAGAAATTAATAGTTCCAAATGAGAATATAAAAACAATTACATTTTAAATGTTATTACAATGAAACAATTTGTATGCTAATTATAATATTTATTTGGATGCTTTAATAGAATTGTTTAAATTAAAATATGTTGTATAGAATTGAATATAATTTTGGTAAATATTTCATAGTTATTTTTTATAAACAACATTGGCTGTGTACCTCTCTTCCAGTTGTAGGAGGGCTAGATGGTCGTGAAAGGTCATACGGGGGCAGGCAAAATACAGTCCCATGGGAGAAACACTCATGTCTTAGATCCACCTAAATCATGTGTAGAAATTTACAACCTTGTTATTTATGGACCTTACAAAACATACACACGGAAACACAAAGAAACACATGTAAAGGATTCATTGTAACATAACTTTTGTTGGAATTAATCACCAGAAATGGTAGATATATAGTTGGATTTGTTTTTTTAATGAAATATAGGCCTAACATTTATGCGTAGCCTACGCATCATAATTTTAACTCAAACTGAGATTTCTCAAAAGACTGTTGTTAAGGGGGAGGGGAGATGAACTCACTCCTGTTGTATTTTGAAACGCAATGGCCCAATTTTAATTCCGCTAAAAAATGTAGACCTGGCTGTTTCAAACAAAATTTTTATTAATTTCAAGATCTTACGTTTTTTTCAAAATAAGTAAGTGGAACATAATAACTAAGCAGTAAGCAAATTTTCATGCAAACTTGTACCAGAGCCTATTCACAGGATTATAATAAAATAAAACATATTTCTTTGTGTTAGCTGGACTTTATTATCATTGAAGTACATTTTTTTAGTTTCTAACCTTAGTTAGATTTCTTTCTTAAAATTACTGAAACAACTAGGATTGTCCAACACAGGAAAACTGAGGTAATTTATAAAATTTAAATAAATCATTGTATTTTTCAGTTTCCATTTAGACCACTGTGGAGCACTGCCGTGGTTTCTACTAAAGACAAGTTTTAAAGGAAGATGTTTTATGACCCACGCTACTAAAGCTATTTATCGTTGGCTACTTTCTGATTACATTAAAGTCAGGTAATAGTGGACATAACATTAGTAATAGTATTAAGTACAAACTTTATGAAATTTGTCTTGGGTTATGGCTGAAGAAACAAATCTTTTTTACATTTTGAGGCTTCTGATTGTTACAATCTCCTGTGAGACATTCAATTCATAAGAAGGCCAAATAAAGTAAAATAGGTGAAAATTGCTATTATTTTAATCTAATGCGAAAGGAGAAGCAGAATAACATCCGAAATAATATAATAGTAACATTTATACATGCTATTTTAAACATTTAGACCAAAGGTTGTTTTCTATTGGGTACATTTAACATATTTGTTAAAGTGCTTTCCAATAATGTAGGAATAAGGGTTAAGAAATGCATTTGTAAACTTTTCAAACTGTGGATCCGGTGAAAAAAGATGGTAAGCTTAAAACAATTGCTATCTATAAAAATTGCTTGAAATCTGTTTTCTTATAGATTATATTACAACATAGACAAATGTATTTATTATATAGATTATATTACGAGTTATAGTTTGATTATTGTAGCTTGTAGCTCGTGCATCACTGAAGTTGGTGATATTATCGTTGAAACGTGTTTTAGTTAGTAAACGTATTAGATATGAGATTTTGTGTCAAGTTTTATTTCATCAAGTTATCTTCTCACAACTTCTCCAAATTTTTTACACACGTTTGTTGTCTAAGTCGTTCGGACGAGTTTGTTAGCTGAAAAAATCCACTAGCTGGAAGCATGTTTTTTAAGCGGAAGTAACTATTTTTTTAGATTTTTCGTGCTAGAATGAACCTTTTTTAAAAAATAAATGTAGGATATTATTCTGCTCACTTTGTTTTTTTTTACACGACTTTATAGCTCGCTTGGTTCCCCCAAAATCGATCAAAACGTAAAATACCATAAAAGTTCCCGGTTCAAATCCACGTAAGGGAATTTACCGTGGGTGCATCTTCTGATCCGGCCGAGTTTGTATGCTGCGAGTGAAGCGAAGCAGTCCATAACGCGAGGCCACTAGGTCGAGGTGCAAATTCGCAAAGCGAGTTTTTCTGCTGTGAGTGGAACTAAGCAGAACGTGAGTCGAAGGTGTAGGCTGAGGTGCAAACAAATTCTACTAATATAGTTCGTACAAGCGGTTATTCAGCGCCTTTGTTGAGTAGACCAATTTCCTAAATTGTTGGTCGAA
>JAGFPH010001562.1:45896-104164 GCA_018207615.1 Philaenus spumarius
CTAGGCTAGGCTATATAAGTAGGTTGGTAGGTTCATACTGAATCTTACATTTCATTGTATTTTTATTTGTTAACCAGGACTCTTTAACTTTGAAATTATTTAGATATATACAAAATGTTACAGTATTTTTATTCTAGACGCGGTACCGGTTTCCAAGAATTTTGCCTTCCGAGAATTCTTGTTCTAGGTACCGATACTATAGTTTGTCATTGATGCTCTGCCCAATCTCTGTCTGTTGTTAAATCTCGACAAAACCTTTTGTAAACATACAGACCAATCATATTGTTTATTGATACTTGTACTGCGCATAACTCTATCCCACTTATATGAACAACGTTACGGTTATTCTTTTCCCTCCCGAACATGACTTTAGTTGTTCAGCCAATGGATCAGGGTATTATAAAAAATGTTAAGCATTTATACCGGCGACTTATTGTACAAACGCTCTTGACAGATTCATTGGAAAACAAAAATTTAAAGATCGGTATCCTTCAAGCAGCAAGAATGTGTCATATAGCATGGTCACATTCAATGCTATTTGTGGCTCGAATTACACGGAACCTCGGATTATCGAGACTCGAATTACCAGGACTCTACTGTATATGTAACACAATAATTTTTTTAATCCTTATATTCCTTTAATATTAAAATTAATTTGCAAGTAGACTGGTTATAGAAGTGTTCACTTCCAACGTGTGGTCTTAAGAACACCCAGAATTTTTTTGTTCTAGAATCAAACATATCAGATCCTATATGTTGTAACTTTCTAAACAAATGTACAGTTTCTCATGGTCTACTGAATGGCCTGTGACTTTTAGTTCTACCGTATTTCTTTATTAACTGTGCTTTATTGAATGCATAGTAACCTCTTCTTTCTTTTTATTACCTGCCAATAAGTATTGATTTTGATTAATAATTATGAGTTGTCTCCATTAAAGAATTATAAAAATAAATATTTGGTCAGTTGGTATTATTACATCAAGTCTCATTATTTTTATTGAAATCCTTTTTAAATCTATTTTTTAAGTTGTATTTACTTGTTTCTTGTTCACGAAATCACATGCATTACAAAGTACAGTGTGTTAACCCCTGGGTTTTTGTTTCCAGAATACACGGATATGAGCATGAGCCATGTAATACAACAACAGTCTATATACTTCACAGGTTCTATGGCAATATTACGTTATCTGGTCACACAACTTACTGGTACTATTGAAGCTGTTGATGATAAGAAGTTGAGGGCTTTCCGATGTATTGATATCACACTGGAAAACAAAATGGTTTCTTTAGAGGTAAATCTGCTTTTAATCTTTTAACCCTAGTTAAAGATTAGGGTTAAAGATTTTGCCCTGGTTATAACTCAAATTAGCGAGCCGGTTTTTAGTGTTTTGCAAGCATATTTTAAAAAATTCGCCAAAAATAGTAATTCTATCCCAATCCAAAAGTGTTCTAAACCTTTTTTGTAGAGAAAGGTTCAAAGAATTCATATATGCAAAAAAAATTATTGATGTAAAATTGTAAAAGTTACTAGCTCAAGAAACAAAAAATGTTCAGTAACGAAAGGAAAAAGTTCAACGGCCTACATAACAAGTAGTAAACATTTTTTGTAAGATTAAAAAAGTTTCGTAATTTAGTTCTAATTAGAACTGTATACAAACATTTATCAATTTCAAATTTCTTATTTTGAAAACAGCAGTTTTTATGTTCCAAATACACGACTGCTAACAAAACTAGACCTAGTTTGAAACGTAATTTACTAATATATGCTTTGCCCAAAAATGAAATATTATTATAACAATGTGTAGAGAATAAATTTAAAAAAAAATAATGGTATACTTGTCTTTCCTTAGTTCACAAAAGTGTTTGAGTTATCTTTATTTGAATAACAAAATGATATCAATGTCAAAAGTCGGCAGTCGCAGGAAGGGTCATATGAATAATGTGGGAACCCACGCGCTAGACGGTCTTACCAGACTGCCCTAATTATGTACTTTCCACTGCTGTCTAGACAAACAAAAAACTGGTTATTTCTAGTTCACTTCCCATTGTTAGAAAGATCGAACGATTCTCTACAAAATGGCATGATTACAATATGGAAGCAATAACCTGTGATATTATTTTTAACGAGAACACTGTGATAAAAATTGTGAATGTGTATATTTTCAACCAGCTAGTCTCAAGTGAGGAACTTCAATCCTTGCCGGTTTCTCAGAAAAACCTTATAATAATGGGTGATTTTAATGCTAAGCACAGATCTTGGAACAATGGCCCGGAAAACAGAAATGGACAGCTGATTCACAACTGGATTCTCTCATCAAACCTTTTGCTATTGAATACGGACAAGAAGGCCACCTACCAGTCACCAAGTACAGGCTCAATCAGCACTTTGGATCTCACGATTGTTACTCCGGATATAGTCGAGCTAATTAAAAACTGGCGTGTCGGAGGGGACCTCTCAAGTGATCACTTCCCTGTTATATTCGACCTTCATCCAACACGGATCTCCAGAGGGAGCAGCCAAATTTCTAACAAGTTCAATATTAAAAAAGCCGATTGGGAACTGTTTAAGTCACATACTACAGGCTGCAAAGCTACTCAAATCGAAGATATAGAAAATATTATAATCGCTTCAGCTATAAAGAGTATTCCAAGGACAAAATCAAATTTTCATGAAAAGCCTTCAAACATTTGGTGGACAGACGAAATATCCAAATTGCGAGTAGAGAGACAGAAGGCGAGGAGGAAATGGAAGAAGCATCGCACGCCAGCATATAGAACAGAATATAATCGGGCGTCAGCTAAATGTAAAAGAGCTGTGAAAGAAGCCAAACGTAGCTCTTGGCGCAATTTTGTTAATGGAATAAATTCAAACACCCCGTGCTCAGCAGTTTGGAAACGTTTCAAGGCTATCCAAGGAAAAAGCACAGAGAAGATTTTTCTAATCCAAACGACCACTGGAAGACGAGTTACTAATGAAAGAGAGATTGCGGACATTTTTAACTCGTCGTATATCGAAAAATCTGGGAACAGCACAATTTGGCCGACTCATCTGACGGACAAAGATGCATTTCTTGCTAATCTGCAATTGCTGACTGCACAGGATGACATGTGCAATGATCGCTTTACTATGGTCGAGCTCAAGAGTGCTATAGACCAACTTAGAACGTCAACTCCAGGCGATGATAATATACACAATTTAATGCTGCAAAACTGCTCAGAAGAATTGGAACATCAACTTTTGTCAAGTTTGAACACAATTTGGACTGAGGGGGATATACCAGACAAATGGAAGCTGGCAGTAATTATCCCACTCTTGAAGCCCGGTAAGCCTTCCGAAATCACCACCTCTTACAGACCTATAGCACTAACCTCTTGTACTGGAAAACTTTTGGAGAGACTGGTCAACAACCGGTTAACGTGGCGATTGGAAACACATCAGCTTCTGGCACACCAACAGTTCGGCTTTAGGCCCAGAAGAAGCACTATCGACGCTCTCCTTTCCTTCACAGAAAGCATTTACACAGGTTTCTCGAAGCAAGAATGCACTGCTGCAGTGTTGGTGGACTTTGAGGCGGCCTTCGACAGAGTTCCGAGAATGTCCATTATTGAACAGTGCATCACACTGGGTCTGCGAGGAAATATGTTGAAGTACATTGTGGACTTTCTTCAATTCAGAACTATTAGGACCAAAATTAATACATCCTACTCTTATGAGGGTGCTGTTTTAAATGGGATTCCCCAAGGATCAGTCATCAGTCCCACGCTCTTCAACATCGCCTTAAGTAACCTGAACACCGTGCTTCCACCCTTTGTCAATATGGCTATTTTCGCTGACGATGTAACGATATGGACAACAACTCGAGAGCCAGCTGTAGCGACAGATAGGATACAAGCAGCACTGGAAAACATCCTTGAATGGTGTGCAAACTGGGGTCTAACGATATCCACATCCAAGACGGAATCCTGCTTTTTCTCCAGAAGGTACACACACAACAACTACAAGCCTAATATTGTTGTAAACAATCGTGAGATTCCTTACAATGAGAACCCTAGTTTATTGGGAATCAAGTTGGATACAAAACTTCTCTGGAACGCGCACATTAGTAATGTCGTAGAAAAATGCATGAACAGGATAAATGCACTCAAAGTGATTTCCAGTAGAGAGTGGTTCGCTGATACTTACATACTAAGGCAATTCTACATATCCTTCGTGAGATCAAAGATGACGTACGCGTGCGAGGTATGGGGCGGTGCAGCTGATACTCACATTAAGAAACTTCAGCTTATACAAAATTGCGCTCTTAGAATTTGTCTGGGTTGCCCAAAGACCACAAGTTGCCAAGCAATGGAAATTGAGCTGGCTGTTGAACCTCTTGATTTGTACATTCATATGATGATGAGCAACAAGCTTTTTCAAATGATGGCGTACCCAGATATAATCGGCTTTGACTTCGATAGAGGCAACAATGTTTGTCAATCCCTTTTCAACTGCAGAAATAAACCAAGACCGGAGATGGCTGAACTTAAGCCCGAACCTATACCTATAGTTATTACGCAACCAACTTGGTCACTGCCGGAAATAAAAGCTGAATTGGATATCCCAGGCTCACTTACCAAGCGCGACTTGCCGATACTACTTAAATGCGCAGCATTGGAACTTATCAACGAGAAATACAGTGATCATTTGAAAATTTACACAGACGGATCTGTTGATAAAATAAATGATCGAGGTGGAGGAGCGTTCTGCTGTCCACAATTGGGAGAGTCTTACCTGTTTCCTTGCGATGCGTCTTCTAGCATGAATGCCGAACTTTTAGCTTTAAACGCCGCCCTACAGTTCTGCACGACGATCAAGGAAAACAAAATATGCATTCTCACATATTCCAGATCAGCTTTGCGGACCCTTCGAAACCCCAGGTTCAACCACTACAGCTTCAGAACATCGGAAATCTACGACATCCTAACCCAGCTCAAAAACAAAAGCATCACGCTACAGTGGGTACCTAGTCATTGTGGAATTCCGGGTAACGAGGCGGCAGACGCTCTAGCTGACCAGGCATGCAGCATGCGCACAAGTGAGGAACGACGTTACTCTCTGCAGCACTGTAAGCAGACTGCTGATCGGTCTCTCAATGCGGAATGGCGACAGAGATGGCAGAATTGCACGTCCGGCCGTGTCTACTTCGAAATTCAGAGACAACCAAACGACCCCAAAATCTTCAAGTCGGTTCCGAGAGCAATCGCAACATTTGCGGCTAGGGCTCGGACGGGGCATATTATTACGAACAATTACCTCCCCAGATTTGGTTTGACTGACAGTGCATTATGTGGAACATGCCAGAGAGAGGATGAGACTTTGGAGCACATACTCATCCACTGCACCTACCACATAGAAGAAAGACAAACCCTAAAAGAAAATGTCGGTGAAGAACCCATGCTCAGAAAGATCCTCATAGAAACTCAGCATTGGGCCTTAGCTGCAAACGTATACCGGAGACATCGAGCCATCGAGGTGAACAGCCTTGGACGCTTGAACTAAGAAGTAAGTAAGTCTACAAAATGGCATCAAAATTGTAGGCGTTATCTTGGTTCACAAATGTGCCTGTTTCATTGGTTGAAAACTGTCCAATCGCAAGGGTTTACAGAAGTTGCAGATGTCATCATAAATCGTGTAAAGTAGTGACATCTGATTGGAAGGCACTATTAGAAAGATAAAATCTTGACGAATCCAATGGTATCTTCATAATCTCGATAGAAATTCTTCTGTAGATGGTGTTGCCCATTGAAGAAGTGGGAAATAACAGTACAATTGTATGCAAATTCACGCATGAAACAGCTGTAAAACGATCTCCATATTTTAAAACGATGATTGCGTAAGTAAATATACGTTTTACGAAAAAGTTTTAAATTTGCAAAATTAAAGTTTAATTGATTTCTTTTCCAACGGTGCCGGTTTTATTACGATTGGATGATTTTAAGTGTATTAAATAACCGAATATGCAAATTTAAGCAAATTCTTGCAAAGGTTCGAAATGGTTGCATCTTGCGCCTGAGAGTACGTCAATTTGGGCAGTCTGCTACGGGGAGGCGAGGGTTAAAAGTTTTGAAGATATATCTCATACAGGATGTTTGTATTCCAGTTGCTTTTCGCAGTGTAACTCGCATCTTGTTCAAAAAGCATTTACAGCAACAAGAATAAAGTAATCATCTTTGTTTGTTTATTTTGTGTATTGCAAATTTACCCAGCATTGATGTAGCAAGAAGATGTTTGAATCAGAGCGTAATTTTAACCACGGTAGAAGATTATTCAATCGGAGTGCAACTAGCTAGCTGGAAGAAAGCAGAATTAGTATAAATGAGTCCACGAAACAGGCATCGATACACACCTTGGAACAAATTAGTGAATTCTTTAAGCTGCTTTTTATCATCCAATATTTAAATCACTGGTAATATTGGAGCAGCGTTTTATTTAAGCTGCTCTTTATTATCCAATATTTAAATCACTGGGTGATATTAGAGCCCTGATTTATTTAAATTGCTCTTTATTATAATTTTTTTTAATTACTGGTTATATTGGATACCTGTTTCATTTAAGCTGTTCTTTATTATCTAATATTTAAATCACTGGTAATATTGGAGCCCTGTTTTATTTAATCTGTTTTTTTTACCATCCAATATTTAATTCTGGTAATATTGGATCCCTGATTTATTTAAATTGCTCTTTATTATCCAATTTTTAAATCACTGGTAATATTGGATACCTGTTTTATTTAAGCAATTCTTTATTTTCCAATATTGAAATCACTGGTAATATTGGAACCCTCATTTATTTAAATTGCTCTTTATTATAAATTTTTTAAATTACTGGTAATATTGGATACCTGTTTTATTTAAGCTGTTCTTTATTATCTAATATTTAAAACACTGGTAATATTGGAGCCCTGTTTTATTTAATCTGTTTTTTTACCATCCAATATTTAATTCACTGGTAATATTGGAGCCCTGATGTATTTAAATTGCTCTTTATTATCCAATTTTTAAATCACAGGTAATATTGGATACCTGTTTTATTTAAGCAATTCTTTATTTTCCAATATTGAAATCACTGGTAATATTGGAGCCCAGGTTTATTTAAATTGCTCTTTATTATCCTATTTTTAAATCAGAAGTAATATTGTATACCTATTTTATTTAAGCAGTTCTTGACTATCCAATATTTAAATCACTGGTAATATTGGATACCTGTTTTATTAAAGCCCTTTTTTATTTAAGCTGTTTTTATTATTTAATATTTAAATCACTGGTAATATTGGTGCCCTGTTTTATTTAAGCTACTCTATACTATCTAATATATTTGTATATATTATCTATATATTTTATATATAGATAAAAATATAGTTTTTTTATCTATAGTTTTTATTGTCTATATATTTGTTTTATTATTTTTATCCTAAACTTTATAAAAATCCCTATTAAAGCTTTTTCTTTTTTATTCATTAGGAGTAAACAGAAATTAAAGATGCCAAAAATATTGTTCATAAAAATTGCTCGTACTTAAAAAAGTTTATATAAACCAACTTTATACCAAAATACTTAAAACTAGTTTAAGTTTATTTTGTTTGCAGTGGGTTGCAACACCAGTGAACGACATGTATGCTGATTCTGTATTAACCGCAGTCCTTCAGGCGGAGACTCTAGACCCTAACAGCAAGTTCCTACCCTTGCAGTCTAAGATGGACAGGATGCATTTCAAGGTCTGTAACTTTAGTTTTTGCAAGAAAATTTATAGGCAAAATTATTTTTAACACAAAAATTAAATGCGATTTGCACAAATTTCAAATGTTTTTGATAGTTTAACGGAATTTAAAAGATGTTAGGTGGTTAAATTGTTAACACAAAGATTTAGATTTATTATTTTAAACTGTATGTGGTTTGTGGGGATAAAATAAACAAATTAACAACATTAAGTATACCTTATTTATTTTAATGTAAAAACATTAGGTACTTGGTGAAACTCCATAATAGGATAAAAAAACCACTAGGTATAATTTAGTAGTCAGAAGGTGACTAATGGCAAAACATATGTAGCGATTTAAATAAAGTTATATTTGTGAAATTGTAACTAGTGGTTTTTGTATCCTGTACTTTATTTATCTTTTACCTATAAAATAACTCAACTTTACAGAAATATTTGTGATACTGTTAGTATATACTTTTTACTTTACTTATCTTTGTACTAACATATATATATCTATATAAACATAAGAAATCAAATATTTAGCACATTCTTTGCAATTCCGAGTAAACAAAAGCGGTACCGGTAGTTATTTTATACATTTATTATTCCAATGTACAAGACTCTTTTTAGCCCAAACTTGTAACTGATTATATATTTGTTCCCATTCTATGATGTTTATGTCTTTCTTTTTTTCACTGGATTTAAAATTTTAACCACACATTTTAAATTATTTTGCTGTACTTTTCCTAATTTTCTAATTGGTAGCCGGCTCTGATTAGAATTTATTATAATATTAAGGTCTTTAAAGACTCTTAGGCTCCTTTCACTCTATTCGGTTTGACCGTACGGCGAAACACGGAGCAAACAACAAATTGATTGTTGTTTCGCACTATTTGTTTTATGCAATGTGTTTTTAATTCATAAGCTTAGTGTTCTAGAAATAAATGGTGTGCTGTTATATTGAATTGTGGATAAATTTTACTATAATTAAAGCAAACTGATTTTGAATAACTAAAAGAATGTTTTTTCAACTAAATCAAGACAGGGTTCTTTTATGTTCCACATCTCAAATGTCCCATGTTTTTTTTTTTTTTAACCGGCGTAAAGCAACCACATTTTAATTTCTTGTTTTAAATACGAATAAAAAAACATATTATTTTTATAAATTTTAGGAATGAAAAACCAAACAAAATTTTAATATTTTTTTTAAATTAAAAACTTGTAAATTTATTTTGTGTTTTTATGCCAGTTTATATAAAAAAAAATGGAAACTTTTGTGGGGGACGGAAAAGCACAGTCTTGGTTTGGGAATAAACCAATGCTTTCTTTCCTTTAAAAATAATTGTTACGTATATTTTTGCAGTTTTTGTTGCCTATTTTAAAAGCTGCCGTAATTTAAATAACTGATGAATTGCTAAAACTAGGAAGCTTAACACTTGTCTAGAGGGTTACTTAGCCAGTTCTGTCGTACGAATAATGTGAACGTTTGGATCATTTCATGTAAGCCACTGAGTTTAAGATCGCCGTTTGGTTGCTGTGGACACAACAAGACGAAGACATTTTGTCATTACCGTGTAATGTAAAACGGGCAATGCTCTTTTTCAAGCCCCTAAATCAATTTTGCGGTTTGGTTTTTACGGTACAGTCAAAACCGAATAGTGTGAAAGGAGTCCTTAGGAAACAATACAATAATGACTTCATAGTGCTGCAGAATTTGTACACAAAATGTTTTGGGTTGGTTTTAAAGGCAGATGCGTGAGTGGTGGGGAGCGGGGGTAGTGTGTAAGCTAAGATATGACCACTTATTGATTTGGCACTGCTCAGCTGATCTCATCTATATTCAGATGTTAATTCCTTATTTTTTTATATTCAGAATCTTATTTTGTGGATCAGGGCAACAAATTTTGAGATTTTTTTAGTATAGCTGAGTTAGTTCATGTAATATAGATTGAGATGATGACAACTAAAATAATTGTGTGACAAATAATTGTACTGAAATAACTATTGTATAAAGGTGAAAGTATAATTCGATAAAATTAGAATTTCTGTATAACCCTAGGAACTAAATGGAATGCTTAGTTTCTTTATTAATTATTCTAATTTATTTAAACATTTGATGATACTTTGATATTTATGGTATTTACCTTTTTTTGGTCTGTTTAAATAATCCTATTTGATTGTTATTAGCTACGGCCGTTTCGTCTTCACAGAGACATCATCAGGCTTTGCTCTCGTCATGAACACAAACTTCACATATTAAAAACACAAACACGTAAACACAATATACACTTAAAAAATTTCTTTATAAATATTATAATCACTGAATTTACTAAAACGGTTAAAATAAATATATTTGTATGGTCTGCATACATCCTACTAGTTTGGCTATCTTCGGTCGACTGAATTATTTATCTTACTCAAGGCATTGAGCGTGTCATATATTGCATTGGAGGCAAAGTTCAATTTGTCATTTAGTAGGATGTCAGGGTCTTGCTTGTTGTGGGAATAAATTTGGAATTCTTCTAATATATCTAGTAGTTTTCCCTTTCTGCTCTTGTGAAGAATTTTAAGGTTGGAGTCGATATTACTGTAATCGTGGTTATTGTTTATGAGATGTTCTGCATATTTGGACCTTTGGTTTAATGCTGTTTTATAGCTTGGTATGTGTTCTTTGAATCTTTGTTTGAAACTTCTACCTGTCTGTCCTATATATAATTTATTACAGTCATTACATGAAAGTTGGTATACTCCTCCTTCATCAAACTCATCTGTAGTGGTTCTGGTTATATTTCTATTTATTACATTCTGGAGTTTATTATTGGTACGGTATGCTAAAGAGTATCCCTGTTTGCGGAAAATATTTTTCATTGAATGTTCAAGTTTACTATTGTATTGTATGGTTATATATTTTTTGGATTCTACAGGCTCAGGTGTTATAATTTGTTTTTTCAATTTGAGTTTCCTCTCTTTATTTTTCTTTTGTTTACTGATACATTTGTCAACAATAGAGGCATTGTATCCATTGGCAGTAGCGATACATTTGATCAAATTTATTTTTTTGATAAATTCGGCATGTTCCATAGGAATGTTTAGTGCTCTATTTACAAAACTATTGTAAGCTGCTAATTTATGAGCTGTTGGAATAAAATAAATAAGATACTTTGATGTATTTTGTGTACAGGAATGTCTCATAGAAATGTTGCAAGAAATGTTTGGAGAGGATTCAGTACCAAAGATATTCAAAGGAGAGAAGTTATACGTCACGGTTGATAACAAGAAAGCTAACATAGATCTGTTAAATTTGGTAAGTTTACTTACATAATCATCTGTTGCTGTATTTCTTTCTTCAACTACTAACCAGTTTACTGTAAAAATAATATTGCGTGTAGCACTTTTCTTGTCATTAACATTGTATAACAAATTATTGAGTCTATTTTTTAAAGAATAATTCAAGATTGCATTTCAAATACAAACATAACTTATCCTAAGCTTAATCATTTGCTATGTACGTATTATTTATCAAGTTAGTTTTAAGTTTATGCTTAGGCTTAGGGGGAAGAACAATAATTGTTTGTTTGATTTCAGGAAGTAACCTGTGAAGAAGATGAAACATTCCAACAAATCGTCCAAACTGCAGTAACAAAACTGCACGACTCTTTAGCACCTCCAAGAACTGAGTTCCTTAGTTCGGCTTAATTTCTGTACAGAATTCATTTTATTTTTAAATAAATGTTTAGGCTACTTTTTACTAACAACGTCATCTTACTATTGCCTCATATATCACATGTTTAAACAAATCGCCTGTGTGGATATCTTATTATAAGTACAGGACAAAGTGTTGTCAGAGGTTCATTTTAGCTCTGCAAAACAAAAAGCCATCTATGCATCGGCGATTGGAAGAAGACTTCAGTGATTAATGGTGCAAACATTTCTTTTCGAGACAATGAAGTTGTTAATACATTTCTTGACTTCATAAGAAAGAGGTAAAATGGTCTAAGACAGCAATTGTTTTTCGAGTCCTTCTATTTTGAGGTAAGTGAAATATTTTGCAACACTTACATGGTATTATCTTATTTGGAGTAGGTTTTACTGTTTCGTTTCAGTTTAGCTTTAGGGTTTTGTACCTGAAAAATGAAAACTGATTACTTACAAGTTTTTCGTATGTATTATTTGTTTTAAGGCAAACATTACCAGCAGGCTTTCATGACCTATAAACTCACACAAACAATATTGGTCTTCATTTCGGTTTGGTAGGGGAACCAGGTACATTAGTGCCTCTTAGCTACAAGGCCGATGATTGTTTGTCTGTCGGTCACAGTTGATTTTTAGTTACAAAGCAGGCCACACGTACGTATCCCAATAATCAGATTTGAAGAATATTGTATTATTAGTTTTAGAAGGGATGTTTGGTACCAGAAAAAAATATGTTGTGATTTTATAATGAGGGATATCAATCGAAAGTTCTTTATTTAAATATAATAAAACTGTTCAAAAATATTATTCAATACCCCATCACCCTTTATTTCAGAAAATAGTGAAGTTAAAATTTTCAAAAAGCCGGTAGTGTAGAGGGTACATAATATACTTTACTTCATTTTAGAAGGTTGATAACAGATCCAAATTTTTGAGAAATTGTTATAAAAAACATGTTTTCAATTCTATGTTTGGGAGCCGTCACCTCCTTTCAGTTTTTTGCATCACTAATATAATCGGGTGTTTCAAAATGAATATTGGGGTTTTAAGGACTTGTAGTATTTATTACATTTAACTTAAAATTATAAATAATACATCAAAAATGAAAGGATCTAGTTTTTGTACTGCGAGTGGAATGAAGGAGCGTGCAAGTCGAAGCTGGAGGCTGAGGTGTAAACAAATTCTACTAATATATTTTGTACATAGGCAGCTATTCAGCACCTTCGAGAGTAGATCAATTTCCCAAATAATCAGTTGAAACCCTAAAATATATAAACTTAATTTTGGAAATTTCCCCACTCACGTGGGAAGGGATGGATATGTAAAAACAACTGTTATTAGTGTCAAATCCATAGTTTTCAAGGCCACTGAGATGAATAGTGACACTCCAAAATGTTTAATTAATATTTTGTGCTCGAAATCTACAAATTGTTCCTTAGTAAAGCACTGGTATTCTATCTCGTAAATTTTATATTTGCTCCTCAAAATAATTGTGCAACACTTATATGGATATATTTAACATCCTACGTTATAAAATTATTGTTAAATTCGTTAATCTATTTTTTATACTCGGTAAAACAACGTTCAACTTAATCAATTGGTCTTGTAAATTATAATATGTATTGTTTTTACTTACGTCTGCTCCTCCAAATATTTGTTTATTGCATAACGGCCGTTTCAACTATTTATTCAGTCATGGTCACATGCGTTTTTATCGGTAATATATATAACTTAATATAAACCTCGTCACAGTGTTATAACAGATTTAAAAAACACACATTACGGTTTTGATAAACATTTATGAACACTAACACATTTACACACACTCAATTACGTTTAAAAAACACTTTGTTTATTTATTAAGGAACCAAACTTTTTCTTTACGTGACTGTATCTGGCTGTCATTGATAATGTACTGACCCGGTATTATGTCATTCGTCCTCTGCTTCTAATCTCGATAGAAGATCGAATAATACATTTGACTGGAAATTTTGTTTATCGTTTAGTATATCTGTCGTCGGCTTATTCTTTCCATGGGTGTATATTTCGTATTGCTCTTGTACATCCATGTATTTACCTTTATGACAGAATTGCAAAATTTCCATATTCGTATGTATGCCTTTATAAGTGTGGTCGTAATCTATCAAGTGTTCTGCGAAAGTTGATTTTATTGTTGCATTTTTTTTTAGAATTGGGGATGTGTTCTTTAAATCTTTTTTAGAAGGTTCTTCTCGTTTGGCCAAAAATCTTAAAATAAAAAATTTGTAAATTAATTATTGCCTAAACTTTATTACTAAGGAAGTTTTACTTGTCAAACTAACGTTTGTTTTTATACAGTTACCATTTCTTTGATTGTCTGACAGTTATACCATTTGATTAACCCTTTCACTGCGTAATTCGACTGCAGTCGAATTCACGTTTTTACCGCTGAATGTGTAATTCGACTTCAGTCCACGGCATCCAGTTTTAGTGTCTGGATGTTCCTGAACTCTGTTGATAACTATATAAACTAACTAGTCACGTGCTATGTGCATTGTGTTGTGTACGAGAAGGGCCGAGATAGGCAATACGTTAGCAAGTCACTAAAGTGTTGATTGTTGTCAGTTTTTCATAAGGCAAGCCATAGCCGAGTGGATAGCGTGGCATCTTCCTGATCAGAAGACTGGGTTCGAATCACGGCTAGACCAGGTAACTTTTCATATCTGTGGTTTGAGGGTAGGAGGGCGGAAGTAAAACAAACAGTGGTTGGCTCGCTTCCAAGCTGACAGGATATGACTGGTTACCTGGCCTCTGGCTTGGTATGTTTTGCACATTTTTACTAAGATATTTATGTATAATATGAAAAACAATTTTTATACTTTTATAATAAGCTAAGACATGAGATCAAATGGAATATATTAAATTTTAATTAGTAATTGTAAGTATAATTCACATTGTTTAGGCTATATAACCTTAAAAATGTCTACGTTTCTTTGGGATGATGAAATTGAATCATATTTAGACAAAAATATTCAGATTCCAAGTTTCACCAGAAATAATAAAAAATAAAATTTATTACAAAAATTATAGACAGTAAACAAAAACTAATACACAGTGAAAGGGCCATAATAGTACTAAATGAAAAGGGCTGTACAAGTTTACTGTTTTTGAGTTATTTTCATTAACAAATTTTAAATGGTCGCCATTTTTAAATGGATTATAGAAAGAAGTTGATTTTTTTAACTAGGTCTTTACAGAGTAATATGCAAACCATCAAATCAATTGGTTCAACCTTTCTTAAGGTATAAATTATGCAATAATATTACAACTTACCGTCACAATAGTCTAATTTTCCTTTTTCTTTACTACGGCCGTTTCGGTTATTCAACCATCATCAGGATTGCTGAGTAGTTCCCGTTGTCAATATTTAAAATACATAAAAAGATATACATATACACAAAACACAACACTTAACACATAACTTTCACTGTGCATCTTTTTCTAGGCCGTGTAGTAGGCCTACTGTCAAGATGCGTACTGTACATTTTGTCTAACCTGTATCGGAGGTAGGTGGGAGGGATTCTTATCTAAACTAGATATTATTGTGTCATAGATTATTAGTTCATTGTTGAACGAGAAACTAAAATTTGACTAATATAATCTATGACACAATAATATCTAGTTTAGATAAGAATCCCTCCCACCTACCTCCGATACAGGTTAGATAAAATGTACAGTACACATCTTCACAGTAGGCCTACTACACGGGACAGAAAAGATGCACAGTGAAAGTTAAGTGTTGTGTGTTTAGTGTATATGTATATCTTTTTATGTATTTTAAATATTGACAACGGGAAATACCCAGTAATCCTGATGATGGTTGAATAACCGAAACGGCTGTAGTAAAGAAAAAGGAAAATTGGACTATTGTGACGGTAAGTCGTAATATTATTGTAATAAAATCAATAGTCGGAATGGCGAAAACAAATATGTATAAATTATGTAGTAACAAACAAAAAATGGCAGGTACCTGGTAAAAAAAGTTTCTGGACATAAGTTTGTAGGAAGTTATTCTTTATTTTGACCCATATGATCCCTGAATACAGAAACACCCTGTATAGTAGTATAATTACTTTAAGTTTTATTTCTGAATAGGCCTACTTCCATTTTTTTAATAAAAATAATCAAATTTAATCAAATAAAAGTGCATGAGATGAATATTTAAAAAGCTCAATTTGCTTAGTTAAAACGTGGTTTTTGTCTAGTTTAAAAACGTGGTTTCAGAAATTTTAATCATTAGAAAATAAATAAATGTCTGTGATGTTTGCAAATACAAAATCATAATCGTACGATCAAAATATCGGCTCAGTTGGTGGTCTGTTGAAACAATAAGTAGACGAATTAGTGGTTTAATTGTGTTAGCAAGGTGTTTTCTAAACAAACCAGAATAAATGAAAGCAGTTAACAGACAACACCACACCCAGAGCCAAGCTAGCAAGTTGTGTGTGAGTGGGTGACTTTCTCTGGTCTCTGATCAATAGATAACACTCATGGAAAACTTGTTTCAGCTAGAACCAGTTGTTTTGGAATGGAATCCTTAACTGGTGAGTTGGGTCTTTTTATTGCTTTATAATACCGTGATTTTAACTATGCAATCAAAATTGTACTTTTACTGCTTTGTGTTTTACGTGTCAAATTTATATAGTCCGGCTCATTAGAGTTTTCTGTATTGAATTGGTATTCTTTTAAATCTATTTTAATGGGTTAAAACCAATTTGTATTATTGTTATTGCTACTAATTTTGATTAAGTAATATATTTTTTATTGTAAAGTTAAAATATATATAAACTCTTAATACATTTTAATGAATAAAATAAAAAGACCAAGATGTTCAGGATGTTAATGGAAAAACTATATGATTTACGCTTTGTTTTTTAGTTTTGGCTAGTGAAAATAGCGCAGATTTTATCCTGATTTCAGCTCCAAAATAAAATGCTAAAGACTTAAATATGGGCTGTGATTGCTTGAGATAAAAAAATATGTTTACGGGCATAACAGAAAGTTTTTTGATACCAAATTATTTCAGCATACATTTCATATTATATTTGAATAAAATTTAATCTTTTGTATTTATTTATTTCTTTAATATTTGTTTTCTGGGCAAAAAATAATTTGACACTTTACATGCAGTTTAAAATTTTATTGAAACATTTATTCCGCCAGTACAGCTGTTTCGAAATTGTTATACCATCATCAGAAGGCAAACACAATCACGCACATGGAACACTAATCCACTTTGCATAAAATAATCATACAAATTTGGTACTAGCCAAATTTGGAAAAAATGTTTTCTTCTAAATTTTTTACCATTTGAATATGTCATTAATAATGGAAAAGTAAATAATTTTATTTTAATAATTGGGTGGACCGATAATATAATTTCTCATGGGATTTTTAAGTTCACATTATGGATTATATAATTTAGCCGGTTTCTCCAAAAAATATCCTGTAAGGATAAAAATTCCTTCAGGTAAATTTCATATTAACTGTTTGAACCGAACCGGCTTTGCGCATGTTAAAAATAAGAAAACCTTTCCAATCGGATAATGATTCTTATAACTCTCCTAATCAAATTTAAATATTTCAAGGTTAAATTCATAGTTTCTTTCTTGTTATCATGTTTATATTTGTTAATTCCAAGAATAACATCTGAAGTTGTTGAGGTTAATCTTTACAAACAATGATCAACTAAATTTTCAAATTACAGCCTGTATTACAAAAAAATAATTACTGCTACCCCACTATATTAACAAATAAAAATCAACTTCACTTCAGACTGCTATTTTGCTAGAATAGTTACTTATGTAAAGTGTAATGGATCGCTTTTTTTAGAGCATTTCATTGCCAAAATATTTCTGTTTTCGTTAATCTTTAACAGTTTAGTGAGCGTAAGGTTTAAAAGACACATGAATAACATTTTCATTGACTGCTTAGTTAGCCTCATTTTCAAATTAACGTAGCACAAGTTATCACACATATGGCGACAATGCTTCATACATTAGTAAAACTTTCACCAAAATAATGTAAGTAGGTTTTGAGTTAAATAACAATAAAGAAACATACAAACTTTTCTTCTTTATTTATTAAATTTTTTTTACTTTTTGCCAGTTAGACTAATGAACAAAAAGTATTGTTAGTAACTAGGTTTGATCCTACACAACTGTGTTATAGGTCCTAACTGTAACAGACTGGAAAAATCCTTAAACCTATCGGCCACTTTGCTGCCCGAAATACAGAATCAATACTCTTCTGTATAATATAAAATCAATAAATAATTTCAAAAAGTTTTAATTAAAAATCTGTAGTATAAAGTTCATATTTATTTTACATTTTTTGCAGGAACAAAAAATTTTCTTTCAGCAAAACTCAAATTTCCAAGCATGTTTTACTAACTGTTTTGAATTACTCTGCATTCTTTACATCGCACATTGTAAAAGTTAGCCTAAACTAACTCAAACTTAAATGCCTACATTCAAGATCAAATGTGTTCAACAAAGTAGTTAGCTTCATAAGTGACAAACCATTCGATGCACAGCCTTTACCTGGGGGAATGTTGTCGGCTGTAGTTTGGTACATGAACATATATTGCATATTAATTACACAAATGGCACTTTGTGATGAATGTGTTGTCTTAAATAAGAAAAACAAAATAAGACTTGATGTAATAATAAAATGAACTAAATACTTATTTAACACTTTCCGTGCTACGCCATTTTACGATCCTATTAGCAGTGACCAGCAAGTTGGCGCTCTCGGATCGAGCTTGAGGCTTTAACAGCGTCAGTCATAGGTCTTGACGCGTTCGGCCTATGACTGAGCGCGGTTATAACCGCATTCAAATCTATTCATTCCATGTCCATTCCTTGTGAATCACTTTAAATAAATTATAAAACCTTTTCTGAATAATAAAATAATATTTTTACGTAAAACATATTTATTTAATAAAAAATTTTAATAATGAAAATCAATTATATTAGTGAATGATTTTGTATTTATTTTTCTAGTAAAAGTGCTAGTAAAACCTGAATGTGTTTTATATAACATAATTCTTAAATTATCAAAATAGCAATGATACAAAATTAGATTTTTTATGTTACTTTATCATAATACATTTTTCTTTTTCTAAATAAGTTTTTATTGGATTTTATTATAAAATGTACATAATATATAAATTTAGATTTTTATATAAAAATACTAATCGTTTATAAACCAAAATGAGAGAAAGATAAAATGAGGACTAAGCTAAAAAATAAACTTTTAAGACGTAATTTTGTTATTATTAAATTTATTTTTCTTTAATATGGTGAAATATCTTATGATAAAAATAATTGATAAAATAATAACTAACCTTGAATTGTGAAAATATTGGCAGAATGGTCGAAAACTTGGCTCAAAAATGGCAGTTTTTGAACACCTATAACTTTCTTTGTAGTCAATATTCTCCTAGGCTACGCTAACAGTACTCGTAGAAGGGTCTCTACTACTACTGAGGTGTGAAATATGGCCATATGGGGTACTAAATCCCCTCTTTTCCAATCGCATATATTATTTCTCAAGACTATTTTTTTGTCGGTACGCCATAACTTCCTTAATACATCATCAAATTACATGAATGAGGCATCATTTTAAAGCTTTCCTTAACCACTACACGGGAAAAATAGACAAACAGCTTAAAATTCATGTTTTAATAACAAAAATTGATTTAAAAAACTTTTATATTATACTCTGTATGTTCCTAATGAAAGGCGCCATCTACTAACCATCTGTTTAACTAGCATGACAGCTGTTAGTTAGATTGTTTACACTGTAAGATTGTATAGGGAAACTGTTATTTATAAACCAATGTAAATAAATAAACTTAATTAACTGAATTAAATCAACGTGTTAAATCAGGTAAATGTAGGCCTACTCCGAACTTGCGAAATATTCGCACGGGTCAGCTAGTGTAAAGTAAATAGTGCATGTGCGGTTAATGCCGCGCTCAGTCATGGTGATGGACATTTTTTTGCGGTTTTAACTGCGCTTAGCACGGAACGTATTAAAAAATGTATAATACAGACTACTAATAATTATCAATATTTGTTGGCAAGTAATGGGAAAAGCGAGAGGTTACTGTATTTTCCATAAAGAACAAGTAACGGAGAAATGCAGTGGAACTAGAAAGCATTGCTTGAGACAGACAGCAAACAATGAAAAACTGTGGGTTTGTTGAGAATATAAAAATGTAGAATGTAGCAGATCTGACAATTTTCTAGAACAAGAGAACCAGTCGGTCGCAATAAGAACATTGAAGGGACAAGACTTATTGCTTGACTCATGAATATGTCGCCATTTATAATTAAAAATATCATCGAACAATCTATTTATAATTTATCGTCGTAAGTAACAAAAATGTTCATCGTTATAAATAAACTTTGAAAATCATTATGTTTAAATAATTGTTGATATTAGAAGTACATCGTCGAAATTATAAGTTTCAACAGTTCTTTGTCGTATTGTAAATACAGTAATTTAAAATATCTTGAAGGTGGTAGTATTTCTTTGTAAATATACATTTATAAACTATCGTGTTAGAATGCCGATCAAGCAAGAAGTGTGTGCCCCGACTCGTAAAGATAATGCCTTTTATTTTCACATTGTACATGAAAGTGTTCACACTTTGTCGTGTTTGTGAATGTGGATTTCATCACAATAAAGTGAAGTGAAAAAGGAAGGTGCACAACTGGTATAATCAACTGTAGGGACTATTGGTTGGTTTTCTCTATAAAGTTGTCTTTTTGAATTTAAGTATACTAATTTTAGGAAACATCTTGAAATGAAGTGTAATTAAAGTTAGATTTTCAAATTTTATGTTTATTTAGCAATTCTTTTTTAACCATAGCTTATATCTACAAGTACCAGTGTCTATATTTAAAAGATAGTTCAGAATTTTATAAATTGACAAACTACAATTAACAAATAATTCGACCACGCAGCTGAACCGCTGACATGAGTTGAGCAAATTTCCAAAATTAAGTTCATAGGCCTATGTTTTAGGGTTTGAACCAACAATTTGGGAAATAGGTTTATTCACGATGGTGCTGAATAGCTGCAAAATGGTTCGCACCCCATTCCAAATATTGGGAGTAACTTCAACACACAAAACATTGCGTGCTTTGCACGCCAACCCTCTTATTGGGAGTATCTTCAATACACAATGCATTGCGTGCTTCGCACGCCAACCCCACGGTAGAATCCACCACATGGCTTTGAACCGGGTACTTCTATGGTATTTTACGTTTTGATTGATTTTGGAGGAACCAAGCGAGCTATAAGGTCGTGTAAAAAAACATAATGTGCAGAATAACATCCTACATTTATATTTGTAGAAAAAACTAAAAAAAAAAAAATCATTCTCGTAGGAAAAATCTAAAAAAATAGTTATTTCCAGTCAAAAAACGTGCTTCCGATTGTTGGATATTTTTGGCTAACGAACTCGTCTGAGCGACATAGACAACCAACATGTGTACCAAATTTGAACCAAATCGGACTTAAAATGCGGCTGCTAGAGTGCGAACACACATATATATATATATATACAGGGTTTATCAGGAAGAAACGGAAAGAATTGCAGGACGTGTTCTACTGGTGAAAATAATGAAAAAAGTTCCTATAAACATAGGTCCGAAAACGCTTCGTTTTCCAGATATCCGCCATTTTGTTTTTTGTACAAAATAATTCATATGTAGAGAACGGTTTGACTGATTGAGTTCAAACTTGGCATGAAGTTTAAGCTGTCAATGATATACCTCAAAAAAATAAACGATTAAATCCAATCATGCGTTTCAAAATGGCGACTGTTTGAAAATTTCAAACCTAAATTACTCCAAAACCGTACATTTTAACGAAAAATGTCAAGACACCTTTTTTGTAGCCCATTTGATTCCCTATCGGATGGTGTAACTGTCAAAACAATCGGATGAAGGATAATAGCTAAGTTAAAAGGTAATGACAACAAATGTCCATACAATATTGTAGTATTTACTGTGTTTGTATAGGATGCCGAGTTGAACAAACCAATTAGTACACATAACTTAACTGTTATCCTTCATCCGATTGTTTTGACAGTTACACCATCCGATAGGGAATCAAAAGGGCTACAAAAAAGGTGTCTTGACATTTTTCGTTAAAATGTACGGTTTTGGAGTAATTTAGGTTTGAAATTTTCAAACAGCCGCCATTTTGAAACGCATGATTGGATTTAATCGTTTATTTTTTTTTGAGGTATATCATTGACAGCTTAAACTTCATGCCAAGTTTGAACTCAATCAGTCAAACCGTTCTCTAGATATGAATTATTTTGTACAAAAAACAAAATGGCGGATATCTGGAAAACGAAGCGTTTTTGGACCTATGTTTATAGGAACTTTTTTCATTATTTTCACCAGTAGAACACGTCCTGCAATTCTTTCCGTTTCTTCCTGATACACCCTGTATATATATGATTTTTAATGACACCCCAAAACGTGTTCAGGGGACCATGATCGGTGCTCATTTGCTACTCCCGACTTTTGGTCTTACCATAAAGGCCACTGCAATAGCTCATTTTTCCTATGGAAATTCGCTAATAAGATACTTTTCAATTGGTCAATTAAAACTAGAGAGTAAACTTACACTAAACACAAGATTGGCTATATAAATATAACAATGGCCTACATAATTATAGCTGATTTTAGTAAGGCTACTGTACAAATAATGATGAGATCAGTTGTACAATTTATTACAAACATTGTTAACAAACAAGACTTTACACTATCAAATTACTTTCAGTGAAAATCGTCAGCCTTCAAACTCATCATTAAGCCACTTACTTAATCCGGCAGGAGTCGTGCGCAGTTGTTTCAACCATTTTATTTTATTTATGCACATCCTTACTCGATGACTGTATATTATGCTACCTCCCACGTGGTACCTTCAAATTGAGTCATCCACACTGCAATCACACTGTTTTCTTTTCTCTTTACCATTTCAATTAATGTACAGCGAGCTATCCGGTCTTTCGTTCCTTCGCGTTATCTGCTTTTTGTGTTATTAAACCGTGTTCAACGTATAGCATATCGGTAGTCTTATTTGTTTATATTTTGTGTAATTTAATTTTAAGTTTTGCTAGTATTTTTCTTTTGTTATGGGTCGAAATAACAACAAAATATCTAGTCTTTTAGAGAGCATCAAAAAGAAGAGAGGCGACAGGACAAAAACTTTAAGAATTCTGGAACAATATGGAGACAGCTTTTTATTGATGAGAGACTTCCTGAACATATTGACAATTTTGTATAAATAAATTCTACTTTTGATAAACTTTTAGCACTTTATTGACTGCCGGTTGAAACCACCATGTGCGACCACTCACGTTACAACCGCTACATGCCGTCCGTGTTGAGTTAACAGACAGGCTTGACTAGCTTGCTTGTTTGTACCTTGAAAGACTTAATTCAGAAATACCTTCCAAATCTTTTCTAATTGTTATGTTGTCATGGAAACGATTCACATTTTTATATTTAATCAAATTTTAATGGAAAATCTGTATTAAATTTTTTTGTGAAAATGCCTGTAATTTCACCGGCATTACTTATTGGTCTTCCCATAGGGGTGGTCATTCTCCTTCATTTGTGTTTCCGCCGAGTTTACAATATTAATTTGGAAGTTTACATGCCAGAAAAGAAAAGAAGAAGGGCTAGAGGTTCGCATACTTTTTAACTTGTGCATAGAAAAACTAAGTACACTTATACAGATTGTTTCTGAAATAAAACGTCTTTAGCGGGTTTTGTATATTAAAACAAAAAGTTCATTAAAAATAGGCTCTAAAAACTTCTTTTCCAGACAACTCGCCATTTTGTGTTTTTTATAAAAAATATTATAATTTTGGAATTAGATAAGATATTTTGAGTTCTCATTTGGCATAATATATTTTTTGTGGAACAGTTTGGAGTTTGAATTTCGATGGCATCTAGGCATAAGTATAGTAAAATGTTTCAAGGGAATAGTCAAAAACTATTTGCCCGATTTTGTTAATGGGACCTAGTATTGCCTTGCCTATATCGCCTGTGTTATAAACAAGAACTTAGGTGCCATTAAAAAAACTAATAGGGTTAAAGAGCTTAAATTTATTACACACTTATTTTCGAATTTTTGAACATTTTCAACTTATTTTCCAGATTTTTTTAAAATGTCCTGAAATTGAAGTTTTGTAAACATAAAAATATATTTTTTTAGACACTTACTATTAAAGAATTTGTAGCCAACAAAAAAAGGTTAACATTGTAGGCTACAGACTAGTTAACAACAGTAAAAACATCAATTTGATGGCTCAAAAGATTTATTAAAAAGTGTGGTTTTCAGTAGAGCCAAAAAACTGCAAACAGGTTCTGTCGGTCACACTAAAACATCCCAGCACCTACTGAACGGTTTTCCCTTCCTTTTTGTCTACTCTTTTTCTATTTAGATTTCTTTTTAGCGAATTTACATAGGAAAAATGAGCTATTGCAGTGGCCTTTATGGTAAGACCAAAAGTCGGGAGTAGCAAATGAGCACCGATCATAATCCCCAGAACACATTTTAAAAATCATATATATATATATATGTGTGTTCGCACTCTAGCAGCTGCATTGTAAGTCCGCTTTGGTTCAAATTTGGTACACATGTTGGTTGTCTACATCGCTCGGACGAGTTCGTTAGCTAAAAAAATCCAACAATCGGGAGCACGTTTTTTAACTGGAAGTAACTATTTTGAGATTTTTCCTACGAGAATGAATTTGTTTCTGAGATTTTTCTACAAATATAAATGTAGGATGTTATTCTGCACATTTTGTTTTTTTACGCGATCTTATAGCTCGCTTGGTTTTCCCAAAATCGATCAAAACGTAAAATACCATAGAAGTACCCGGTTCAACGCCATGTGGTCGATTCTATCGTAGGGTTGACGTGCGAAGCGCGCAATGCAATGTGTATTGAAGATACTCCCAATGTGGGGGTTGGTGTGCGAATCACGCAATGCATTGTGCATTGAAGATACTCCCAATGCGGGGGTTGTCGTGTGAAGCACGCAATGCTTTGTGTATTGAAGATACTCCCAAAATGCGGAATGGCGTGCGAACCATTTTGCAGCTATTCAGCACCATCGTGAATAGACCTACTTCCCAAATTGTTGGTTGAAACCTTAAAACATATAGACTTAATTTTTGAAATTTGCTCAACTCACGTCAGCAGTTCAGCTGCGTGGTCGAATTATCTGTTTCCTTCTACTCGCACATTCCAAGCTGCTTTGTTGGGATTTAAAACTGTCATTGTCATTTAAAAACCTTTGAATTGCCTGCATTTTTATACTAATTAGTTCTGTACATCGGGGAGTACACCGTTAAACACTTCAACTCAATCGGTTCAGCCGTTTTAGAGATAACAATTATTTAGTAAAAAAACCAAATGGTGGCTAGACGGAAAATGGAACATTTAGAGACCTTTAATTATTAGAACTTTTTACTTTAAATGATACAATAAACAAGTAAGTGCATTATTGTCCACATTTTTTAAATACTATTATAATTTAGGCGGACTGATGCTTCATTATTTTCAAGGCCTAAATCACATCTCTTTAGATTATATAAGTCGGTTATCAATCTAAATAATTACTATTGGTTCATAATTCCATTGCACACAGTGTGAAGTATGAATTCAATTCAGTCATTGTGTTTCTTAATTTTTTGTGGTAAAGTAGTTTTCTGTGACCAGTATGAGTATGACCCAGATCGTAAGTTGAAATTTATTTAAAATTGTAATAACAATGCATCTACTTAGAATCTTGTTTTATTTTGTTAATGTTGTCACCATAAAAGGAAGCAAAATCTAGTGGAATTTTGCTAATTAACACTAATGGCATTCTTGAAATAGCTTTAAATTGCTTATCACGTCAATAATTTTTACAATCTTGATAAATAGAACACATAATATTCCTCTTAGGAGGGAAGGATGAAATCAAAATTATGGAATAAAAACGAGATGGTTTAAGGGCCTCCCTGAAAATTTTGTTTGACATAAATTTTTGTTTTTAGACCATCAAGTATCTATCTAAAGATTTTAACAATTACCACATTTTTCATAATGAATATGTTATAGGTTAATTACCTTAATTTTCATTCCGTCAAACAATCCAAAGTAGTACCCAAATGGATTACCGGTTTTGATGGTTATACCCACGGCCGGATTTAGCATTTTGGCGCCCCTAGACCCAATAATTTTTTCCGTCCCCTAGTCTGGTTACAGTTACTTCCCCAAAAAAGTTTTATTACAAAATTATATCAGGCCTATATGTTAATTGCTTAAACACCACTCCATGATGCAACATTGGCTCGCGCATGCGCCCCTAATCACTCCGAACAGTAGTGCCGAGCGAGCATAGTGGCAGTGGCAATACGATGCGTACCGCTCGACGACATCCCTACAGCCAGTTCTCCCGTGTTTGAGATCAATGTTGTAACGAAGTTGTTGCGTAATGTTGAAAAATAGTTTATTGGGAAATCCGGCCCTGGTTATACCATCATCTTCAGATCCATGAGAGTTATTCAGCCTTGCTATGGTGTCAAAACTTTTATCAAAAAAGTTTTGGTAAATTACAAAACTGTTTATTCAAATAGGCAAAAACTACAACCGAAACCCAGATTTTAAATTGTTTGAAAATGGTGTGTAAAACCGATATGATCTGACAAAAGTGCATTTTCATAACAACGTAAGTCTCTGACACTGAAGTTCTATGGAATCACTTGTACACTGACATATAATAGTACACAATCTGTCAGCCTAAACCAAAATTCAGCACTCATGTTGACCTTTTAGTGGAAGTAACTAAAATACTATTAAATCTAAACATTTTTAACTGCTAAAAGTTTAGGAAAAAACTGAAATTTGCTATTTTTGCAGAATTTCTGGAGAGAATTGCGAATATGGCTTTTTAAACTCATAATTTTGCCGAACTTTGTACTGCGAACAAAGAGTCCAGGGACAACTACGGAAATAAGTAAAGATGTTACAAATTTGAAGAATTTATATTTGTTTTTTAATAGAATCATTGATTACAAACCTACAATATGCAGGACATTACAGACCACCTTTGTGATGTATAAAGCGAGCCAACTAATCACAACACTTTGTTTCAGCCCCCCTTTTATAAATTTACCCAGGGGCGCTTAAGTTTTTTAGGGTGCACGAGATTACATGTTTTTGAGGGCTTAGCAAAAGAGTTTAACGTGAATTGCAAACTAAAAGTAATAAAGTTAACAGTTGTTGCATTTTGGAAGCAAGTTTTGTTTTATAAGAAGCCTAAACTTAAATTATTTACGAATAAAACAACCATGGTGTCGCTCAGAAATTGACTGGAAACAGTGAGCAGGCGTGTCCCAAGATGGGCGATTATTCACTCACGGCTCTACTATAACTCGTTCTTCCCCGGCATCAGCGCGTACTCACTAGTGTAGTATGTTCGTTGCACTTGTGCATGTCACTAGGATACTAGTTTGTGACTTTTTGAACTCAGTGCAAATAAAGCTACACCCTTCAGTATATTGATAGCAGAATGCAATTTTTTTTTTAAAGAATTGGTTTTACCATTTTCAATAAAACTGTTACTTCAATCTACTGCAGAAATTAGTGGCAGGTTGAAATTTTCGCCTTTTTTCTTTGATATTATTATTATTATATTATAATACATTAAAGTTTATCCATGTTTCAACATCATTTAACATATTTTAAAAAATTTTAAAGTTTACATTTTTGCCTACTGTTTACATAAGTTATTTATAAATAGCATGAAACTTACTTAATCTACAATATCCCATCGCCGTACATTTGATTTAAAAATAGACTTGGCTTGATATACTGCAAAGGTTAACCTAAATAAAAATGACTCCATACTATAATATTTTGCACCGCATCTTAATCGGTGCAACCGGAAATTAGCCATGGATTTTTTGTGATGTGGTTGACTGATGAGCCACTTGCATTGGTTGTTGAGTTTATAAAAATGTAAATGATGGGAGGACGCTGATGTTTCTCTCAACGAGAGTGCAACAAAGGCCAAAAGCATTACTGCTTTGTTTCAATTAAAACTACAATATTTCACACCTGGAGAGTCTAAGAAAATAGGTTTATTGCAGTGCCCAAAAAGACATATTTTGTTTAAGGATATGGGAATTTCAAATATAAACAAAGGTCGATGATACAAATATTTTGAAGTCTTGTAAAAGTAAATATTTGGAAAAATTTGAATATTTGTTTAACACTTTCATTAATTAACTATTAATAATTATTAAATATTTTTTTGTTTTTAATAATGTAGCAGTTTTTTTAATGTAACACTCCATTACCTTATGCAGTGAAAGGCAGTAATGCAGAAAGTCCACCTTATTTTACACCTCTGATGAAAGCAAACTCCTCCACTTTTAGGCCGTGCCACTTTAACTTGTGGCAGCCAATACTGACCTGTAGGGTTTATGGCCACCCGTCCACAATAGACCCTTTTACAATCCTATTAGCGACGCTTCCTTGAACTCCCAAGTTCAATATTAAAATAAAACTATAATGTGGTATACTGATACATGAGTTCATATTAAGAACAACGATGTAACAAACATTTCTGTCCCATTTCAATCGGACATCTTTTACGGTTTTAATAAAATTACAATTAATGGATTTAAACATTTTATAACTAGTCTTGAAAAATCAGGAAGCTAAAAGTTATAAAACCGTCACTGTGAAAAGTTACATCACTTAACAATAATTGTGTGCATATTTTTATTTCAGAACGGAACGGTAAAAAGTGTCGCCACAAAAATGGCAAATCGAACGGTAAATACAAAAATGGCAAAGCTAGAAATGATATAACTCTTTGTGATGACTCTAACAATCAAAGACGTGAATGTAAGTTTTTTTTAGTGCTTTATAAAACCTTTATTTATCAGGAATATTAATTAACTCAGGTCTTCTTTTTGCTGTTTTACATTATAATATTTTACATACAATTACAAACGTGTGACAGTTTCACGGCTAAAGTCATATTCAATAATAATTTTTTGAAGTGATAACTTCTATTGCCCCGTTGAGCACTTTCGCTTGGCTATGTTTCTGAAATCTCGGGTCACGCAACTTTTTGCATAGACACAAGTCAGAGAGAGGAGAGGGAATAGGCAATACAAAGTATATATAGACAAGTAAGCGCGTGGAAAGGGAATACACGATACATAGTATATAATAGTATGTTATTATAATTATTATAATATTAATATATTATAATAAGTATGTGTAAAATAGTGACCATTATAATGTAAGCATTATTTATTTAGTGACTAATGATTTTGAGTGAGGTATTAGTGAATGCACTCTACATAGAATTCTAAGAATAATATTGAATAATAAGAGTAATATTCAATATTGGGAATAACTATTATATAATAAAATAATAATTAAATAATAGAGGGAATAGGCGATACACCTATACTTATAAAAGCCAAATACCGCTCATTGATTGACTAATCACAGTTTTTCAAAAGCGATATGGCTTTCGACCAGGAACCTTAGTACAAATATTCTAGGCTCTAGATGCGTACTAAGAAAGGGTTTGGAAACATTCGTAGCCTAAGGGTGGTTACCACCCCTAAAGCTATATTTTCAGAAAAACTCAAATTTCCTATTTTGAAGAAACTTTGCATATAGCTATAATAGTTCAATGTAGGTGCCCTATTACCATACACTTAACAAAGGGGTAGTTTCTACCCCTAAGGCTTAAAAGGGGTAGAAACTATGACTTTCATTGGTACGGCTTAAGAGAGCCATAGTTACTCCTGCAGTTCACCCGCACTTGTTATTTTTGAAATGATAACTTCTATCGGCCCGTTGGGCACTTTCGATTGACTATGTTTCTGAAATCTCGTGTCACGGACTTTTTGCGTAGTCACAAGTCAGAGGGTGGAGAGGGAATAAGCGATACGTAGTATATAATAATACGTTATTATAATATTAACAAAAAATATTGCGAAAAATAGTGATTATTATAATGTAAGCAGTATTTATTTAGTGACTAATGATTTTGAGTGAGGTATTAATGAATGCACTCTACATAGAATTATAAGAATTCAATATGTAAGGGATAGTTATAATAATTATTTTAATATTATTATAATGTATAAGTTTTACAACATTATATTAAATATGTGAAAAATAGTGATCTTTATAATCTAAGCAGTATTTATTTATTTTGCAAAAAATAGTGATCATTATAATGTAAGCAGAATTTAATTAGAGACTAATGATTTTGAGTGAGGAATTAGTGAATGCACTCTACATAGAATTCTAAGAATAATTCAATATGTAAGTGATAATAAATTATAATAATTATAAGGGATTTTAATAATAATAATAATAAGGGAATAAGAATTATACATTAGAATTATTCTTCGAATTCTATGTAGAGTGCATTCACTAATACCTCACTCAAAATCATTAGTCTCTAAATAAATTCTGCTTACATTATAATGATCACTATTTTTTGCATACTTAATATAATTATAATATTATAGTTATATTATAATTATGCAATTTTAAAATATGAAATAATATTTTTTTTTACAATATATTGACTTGTATAATTTGTTGACCCTTATTCTCCTCTAATGTTAATACTGATACAAATATAAATCGGTCATAGAAGTTATCACTTCCAACGTCTGGTCTTAAGCACTCCCAATTTTTTAAAATTTTTTCTTTTACATCGTAATATTTTACAATGACATACAATTACATGTATGTATCATGTGTTGTTTTTGGAGGGCTACCACGCCTAAATCATATTATGAAAAATGTTAAATTTTAAAAATTATTAGTTTTTGTGTGAAATGACAAAACTGTTACTACTAACAATAATTATACAATTTTACCATTACAGTAATAAATATAATAGAGCTTGACTCATGAGAAATATCATTTTTTTAAATAAAAATGCAGAACACAATTCTCACAAAAATACGTTTAGTTGTCAAATGCATTTCAACGACAAAGTCATCATCTTCAGTGTCATATGAGCTACAACTAAATTATAATTAAGGAAATAATGTGTTATGCTACATATTTAAACCCTCTCACAGAGTAGAGCTTGGTCTTAGTTTACAAACAACCAATAGAGTTAACAATAACAAAATAATAGTGCAAGGTAATCTATAGGCTTATAGTTAAAATAATACAACTATAATGTGTCTAAAATTAAAGAATTATGAGAATGACTGGTTAATTTCTAGGATATTCTACGAGTAAGAAGTGTAACTAGGCCTAAACTAATGGAAATAGTGGTAGAATTCAAAGGAAGATTAAACTGTATCACAGACTGAAGATGTTGACTTTGTCATTGAAACGCATTTGACAATTAAACGTATTTTTGTGAGAATTGTGTTCTACGTTTTTATTTTTAGAAACATTACAGTAACGTTTATCAAGGTATCATTTGTTTATATTTATCACTGATAAAAGTATTGGTTGACAGTTTATTTCAGAAAGTATTTTTATACTTCAAACATATTTTAATGAATGTGACGTGCAGAGTGTATCAATAATCACCCAGAATTTATTTTTCCACCACATCAGTCACTAATCTTGGCATTTTTCCACCAGAAGTTTAATTACTTTTCCATTCCTGTATTGTCTGTTCTCCCAATAAAAGGTACAATGTTCAGTCACGTAATCAAAAAAGTGGTTGATATTTAACCGCAAAATATAGTAACACACAACTAACTACTGAACCAGTTTTCAGATAGTAAAAACTATCAATAATGCAGTGCTCTATTAATAAAATTTAAGGTGTCTTATTTATCAGGTACAGCCTTTAAAAAGTTTTTCAATCAGTTTGGCCCAAACAAACAACACTGAAATTTTGCTTGGAAACTAAGATTTGTTATGTAAAAACCATTTTTTTTAAATTACATGCCTACTAAGTACATAGAACTAATATGCAAAAGTTTTTATTAAACATGTGCAAAGTGTTTCCCAACAAAGAAAACCACAAACCTTGTGCAAGTACTAAAACTCTAAATCGGGTATTGGTTTTCTTAAATGTCTTTGAAAAGAGGTTGATCCAATGCCACCTGCATTGTAAAAATCTTTTCGGAAAGTGTACCAATTATTGTGTAAAAATCAATTTCTTCAACTTTCCCAAACAAACATTACATGGAGTTGTACCAGAAGAATAACTTTCATAAGGAATATCGGTTTCACCCGATTTTCCACAAATTTCAAATCAACCACGGTGGCGTGAATCAACCGAGATGATTTCCTCACTTGTATGAACCACTTGGTAGTAGAGGTAGATTTTGTTTTTTTTTACCCAGAAAAGTTGTGATGAATTGTTCTTTGCATCGCACTTTATTTACAGTCACCTGATTTTGTTGGTCATCCTCAATAAAATAAAACCAAGGTTACCATTTGCTATAAAATCACATGTTCACTGAGGAGGTGTGTTTCAACAATGCTGGCTGGTAGAATAAAACAAAGAAATCAAGTTGACCCACATATCCATTCAAATAAAACATGACTCTCGCCAGAAAACCAAACCGACAAATTTGCTGGATTGTACAAAATTTATATACACATTATTGCTAATATAAAAACATAATACCCTCCTCCTACCATTTTATCTACAGTTTTAAAATTTGTCCAGTCTACTTCTTTTAAAGGAAATTACCAATGGTTTTAACAATACATATCGCTGATGTTGGTAAATATTTATTTTCAATGAAGTTTGCCGAGAAATCTGTGTGACGATTGCAGTAACAGATCAAAGAGTTTTGATTTTCATTAGTTGTTACTGGATGAGAAGGCACCTATATGCTGTGTTAGTGCGATCCAGTCGGATAGAATTTTTCAACGACTGGTAGTATAACTATTATAGTTGGTAGTGGACATTGAAAAAACTCCTGGAATTCACTTTTCAGCGTGTTACAGGCTAGGTCCAAATCAATTCCATATGAGTGACCATTTTAACCTCTAAACTGGATCAAGTAAACAATCATATTATTGTTGCTAAAGCAAGAACAACCTGATCAGCTGGCAGAGGCACATATTGTCGAGTAGAAAATTATCGACTAAGTGACATTTTTAACAAAATTCACTTTTTGGTTGCAACACATTCTGGCGGACATTTCGCATCGACTAATTCATTGTTTAGGGAAAAAATCCTAGCGGGAGTAGCACCGTTGTACAAAAACAAAGTAGACTGCCAAGAAACAAAATACTGCCTATTTACAGAGCTATCATAAAAATAACCTGCCGAAATACTAAGGGTCCATGAAGACAACACGGCCTAACTAAATTTTGTTAAAAGCCTAATACTGTCTACCTAATTTTTAAGATCCTATCTGCAACTCTATAAGGTACCAATACTCCCCTACTAAAGTAGTCAATTTATTAACTTAGATAATGCTGTTTCTAAAATAAAAATAGTACAGTAATTACATTATATGTACTGGAAAGTAAAGTTTTTTCTCACTCACGTAAAGTTACTGAAATGAAATGTTAGCCAAGTGACGATGTGTTGAAATAAGTTTCAGTATTGTATATTTTGGGTCAAACTGTAACGGCCTCCTAACAGGAATCAGTAAACGTTGTGTAAAATACCAATCTCGCTCACTGGTGTTTAGCAGGTACTAGAAGTGCCAAGAAATTTTAAACATTTTATAAAAATATATGTGAATTAGTAAAGTACCGTATTTCCAGGCAACTGAAAGTTATAACTTTAAACTCAATTATTAAAAAATCAAAACCTTGAATATCCGGTAGAAGTTCTTAAAAAAAAGTACATACTCATCTTTCAACCCTTTGAAGGCTTCTCTCAAAGTAAGACAAATTTAATTTTAAATTAACGCTGAGAATATGTTGAGAAATGTTAGCTATTAAGAAGACATTGGATTAGGATATGAGATATCACAAGTTAAATGCTAGTCTGCAATGTCAATCAGGGAAGAAGATAAGGAAACAAAAAATTAATTTTAGTCAATTTATTTGAATAGCTAGTTGATAATACATTTTAATGTTAATTATAGCTACAGAACAACAGTTACCGTATTATGAATATGACCAAATTGACATCTATGCCTCGTGTAACACAAATCCGAATAACGGTATTAACCAGGAAAAAACTTCAGGTTCTTCCAGTTCAATCTTGTACGGCAATGGTAAACAAACTTAAATTTTGTTAATAATTTACAAACTGCATTTAAATAATTATTGTCAATTAATTATTATACAACTTTAAGCAAGATTCAGATACAAATTATTAAATCAATAAACATAAGTACGTGTGTTATGAGGTTATACAATTTATTTCAAAAAAATATTCCGGCAAGTAAGTCCCTCTTACCTCCCCTGCTATAAGCAGCTATGGCTAAAACTTGTTAAATAATTAAAATGTTTGCACTCCATCTAATTTTCAATGTTAGTAGTCTTATTTGAAATGATTTTTAAAAACCTCACGGTATTTCAAAATAGATTTATCAGAAAACTTTTTTCGCACTAATTGATTTTTCTGATAGATTCATAAAACATTCACCTTTTACTCTATTGTCAGCCAAGATCAAATTGAAACTTTTTACTACTAAGGGGAAAGATCCAAGGGACATTTGGAAAAAGCTTAAGGAAAAATTCAGATTTTTAAATATTTTGAATGCAGATGTTATTACAAATACAATGTACAAAATGAGTCATCCAATTTTAAAGTGTTTTAACTCTGCACTGTTCGCTGCTAACAAATAAACCACACACTCCAATATACAAAGTTGATTATTAAGCTTTACTCTCAACAAGGATAGTTTAAATTACATTTTTTTCTCCTAGTAGGCCTACGAGATACCCACCCCCTTAGTTTAATGTGCAAATAATTCCCAAAAGTTTCAACAAACCGATTGATTAAAAAGTATCCCCCAGTGGAGTGCTAGGCCTTCAGGTCTGGTGCTTCGGAAGTGTAGAAGAAAATATTTGAAAATACTTAAAAAGATTTTTAGGTACATTTTATACTTAAATTTCAGGGGGTTTCAATAACTCTCTAAACAAAATTAAGTTATAAAGTCATGAAAAAAAAAACAAGATTGTATACTTTAAATGTTTTAAGTAGGCCTACACTGGGTGTGGCTCTAAATATACTAGTCTGCGAAAAAAATTACATTATATGTTAGATAAAAAATAGTAAAATAATATTAATTTGAAATTTGATGCATTAATGAAAGCAGTTTGTTAGTAGGTTAATTTTTAAACTGCAAATCTCATAAAATATGCAGAAAACACAATTCAAGGTAAAAACTTTTTTCTACTTTTCTTAAACTATCAAATTCAGCAATCAGCATCGCTGCAATTGAAAAGTAGAATTTTGCGCTATAATTAGACTTACCATAAAATATGTCCTGGATTGTCCCGGACATTTCAAGATTTGAAACTTTATCTGGAAAAGTGTGCATGATTGTCAAATGTCTGGGATTTTGGGTGGGTTCAGTGAGGGAGGAAAAGTTTCATTTAAATTAACGGATTTTGTGATGTGCCTGCTAAGTACGTCAGCAACAGCAGAAACGGGGTTTTCAATTATAGGTAATGTACGGTCAGCTGAAAAGTATAAAAATAGGAAAGTACAAAATGGAAAGATGCAGGCGCATGGCCTAGTTTAAATTAAAATTAAGGATAAGAACATTAAAGTGTTACAAGTTGCAAAAACGATGAGTTTATAATCTGCAGTGTAAATGAAACGTTCTTAGAGTTAGGTGAGTTTTGACATAGTAAACTCTGTACATAAAAACTCAGTGTTAGACATGACATTTGAAGCCATGAACACTAAATATGTCTTTACCAGACCTTTCTCAGTTACCCATGGAAGCGGAGAACAAGATTCTGGTACACAAATATCGTTGCAGCCTTGGGATGTACTGACAAACAAAAACCTTAGCAAATACTGCCTGTGCCCACTTAGGCTTGTCAATATGTTATAAACACCTAAGCCTAATTTTCCCACTGGTCAAGCAGCACTTAAAGCATTTGAATCAGTACAAATTTCATCCAAACTTGTGAGGGAATGTCTCATCATCATTCAAACTGTCTACCAAGAACATAATGGAGTTTGGATAGGTGCCAGGACATTATGAAAATGAGATTTCAGACACCATCGCCAAGATATGAGCTTCTACACCATTGATGTGTAGAACCAATGAGCTATGGCATTGAGCAATGGCCAATCACAAACCAAACAACTAATCATGAGTTCCGGCCAAGAATGTACAGTAACCCTAGCTATGATTACCCTCGTGGGCCCCCAGCATTTAGTGTTCAGTGACAAGATCTCATTTCATCTAATGAAAAAGTGAACATCCACAAAAACAGACTTAATGACTACACAGCTACATATGCCAACCACGAGATGAGAGACTTTCCAAACTGTAATATATTACCCACCGTTTCACAAAAAAGTTTGTAGTCAAAACTTTTAAATAATTCGACCATGCAGCTGAACCGATGACGTGAGTTGAGCAAATTTCCAAAATTAAGTTATAGGCCAATGTTTTAGGGTTTCAACCAACAACTTCTGAAATAGATCTATTCACGACGGTGCTTAGTAGCTGCAAAATGCTTCCGCATGTAGGAAGTATTTTTCAATAAACAGTGCATTGCCAACTTCGCACGCCATTCCATATATTGGGAGTATTTTCAATACACAGTGCATTGCGTGCTACGCACGCCAAACCTGCTGTAGAATCCTTGTAGTGTATTTCACCTACAACTTTACACGCATTGACTCTTTCTTTCTAAAAAGTTTAAGAACCTTAAATTGAGCTCATAGAAAAATGTTAAAAGAGAAAATTTTAGTTTCCCTGAAAAAATCCTCTGCTATTTAGAGGGGTTTTATGAATTCAGAAATGAAAAATGAAATATAACAATGAATCATTCAAAAATAAAAGACATAAACGGTACCAGGAACTGGCACATACTTTCTCACAAACATATTTAGATTATTAAACAGATTTATTGTGACTTCATAACTGTAGGTGGGGCAGGAGAGGTGATATTAAAGTAGGAGATTAACTAATCGCATATATTATTTCTCAAGACTATTTTTTTGTCGGTACGCCATAACTTCCTTAATACATCATCAAATTACATGAATGAGGCATCATTTTAAAGCTTTCCTTAACCGCTACACCGGAAAAATATACAAACAGCTTAAAATTCATGTATTAATAACAAAAATTGATTAAGAACCGTTTATATTATACTTTGTATGTTCCTAATGAAAGGCGCCATCTATTAACCATCTGTTTAACTAGCATGACAGCTGTTAGATTGTTTACACTGTAAGATTGTATAGGAAAACTGATATTTATAAACCAATGTAAATAAATAAACATTAACTGAATTTAATCAACGTGTTAAATCATATAAATGTAGGCCTACTCTGAATTTGCGAAATATTCGCACGGGTCAGCTAGTAAATATTATTATTATTAGCTAGAGAGAAAATTATTCGATCGATTTCGAAGAAAATTGGTCAAAACATGTCTATTAGGCTTTTGAAAAATGTTGAAAAACAACCCCCTTTTTGGCTAAAAAACCATCAAAAATCAGTTATTATTATTAGCTAAACAAGAATTTTTAGAAAGATACAGGTTTCTGCTTATGGTAGGGTACATTAAGGGCTACAAATAAGCCAAATTTTATCAAAATCGTTAGATCCGTTTTTTTATAAAAAGTAATAACTGATTTTTTTAGGGTTTTTTATCCAAAAAGGGGGTTGTTTTTCAAAACCCTTTTTCGTGCATCTATATAGGCCTAATTGACATGTTTGGTGCAAATTTGTTCGAAATCGATTGAATAGTTTTCGCTCTGGCTTTGTATACATACAGACAGACATTTTGTAAAAACCACTTTTTTGGACTCAGGGGGCCCCAAAACGGATATTTCCACAAAAATCTCAACATCGATTATTTTTGCGATCACTATACTTTCTCTATACTATAGTATAGTGAGAAAGTAAAAACACAAGCAATATATGGGAGTGCTGGAAAGTCCGGAGGCGGAAGTATTATCTCTCGAATAAAAGAAGGAATTATATTTTATTTCAACCTTCTGTTGTTGAAACTATTTTTTAAAATACTACACAGTTATACTCTATCGACGGCGAAGGACGGCCCGCTGGGGGTTGGAAGAAAAGTTTAAATATAAGCACAGATCTAGTTACTTTAAATTTAAGGCCCTTAAATGTTTAAAAGTTTCTCAGACATCAAGTCAATTGTTGTATACATTATTTGCTCCTGAAATTAACATTGTTGTGTTACTATCAAACATATAATATTGCAGTAAATAATTATTAAGAAATTGTAGCAGGTGAATTAAAATTAATGCCTTTGTATTCAGCTTAGAAATGGTATAAAGATGAAGTACCCAATACTTTGTTTATGGAGGGATCACACTAATTCTTATCGCTATCAACATTTGGGAATTCCTACCTTTCAAATTGTAATGTTTACGAGAAGGTTACCAGAGATTAATTAATTGCTTTCTCTATCACTATTATTATTATTGACCATTATTTGAACAATAACAACACATTATGGTTTTACACATTCAGGATTTGATGTTCTAGTCCAGTTGTCTTTAAAGTGTGTTGAGTGGAGATAGCTTTGTATCAGTCGACATTTACTGTATTACTGTGTGTGTCGGTATGTCACTTAGCGAGCGAGAGGGAAAGATTTACGCTATTAATGATGCGTAGTTATGGCGATCATATGAGATCATTAAACGAGGTACGGCATCTTTTTTAATGAAGCTTTTCCAGACAGAAATCCAATTGCTAAAAAGAATAAAGCAGTTTTTAAGAGACAGGTAGCACTAAAGATTTACCAAGATTTGGAAGAACAAAAACTGCGACAAATAAGGAAATGCCTCGAGACTTTTTACAAAAACCCATATGACTCCATCACTTCAACAGCATCACAACATGAAATCAGCCAATTTCAGTTAGTACCATTTTAAAACAACAAATTTAAAGGTTAAACAATGCATTTAGTGTACAAACTATTTGAAGACGATTTTGATCATCGTTTGGAGTTCTGTGAAGTTATGATAGACGGCATTAATGAAAATTTTAGTCCTTCAACAACCATCCTATTTACTGATGAAACGACATTTTTATGTTGAATGAAACTGTCAACAAACACAACTACAGCTATTGGACTGACCAAAACCCACACACAACACTCACAGAAGTTAAATGTTTGGGCTTGTATTTTTGAAAGGCAGGTTGTAGGAGCATTTTTCATGAAGGGATACTTGAACTCTGTTGGCTATTTAGCAATGCTCAGAAACCGAATAATTCCTGCCTTATGAAATATTTCTGGTGACAACTTCGAAAACCTCTGTTTTCAACAAGATGGAGCACCATTAGAATGTCCTGCACGCTCTCCGGATTTATCCCCATTTGATTATTTTTTCTGGGGTTATCTAAATGATCAAGTGTACAGAACAAAACCGCAAGACTTGGAAGAACTGAGACTACGAATCGCTGAGGAAGCTGGGTTTATTCCAGTAGATGAAATAAACGGAGTCTGCATTTTATCATAGTCAAGAAGCCGAGGGCAAACAATTTGAACATCTGCTATAACATGGTAAGTGTTTTTATGCTGTTATGGTTAAATACACAACATCCGTAACTCAATAACGTACTGAAATGCATTGCATTTTAGTGCTTAAAGATAAAACATAAACTTAAACTAGCAGTTGGGCTCTTTGTTAAAGGAACTGGATTGATTTCCACATTAAAGAAACTGCCATTTTGTAACGGGTCAATCTTTTGTGATGAAATTTGCGGCAAAATGTTCCACCAAAAAGGGCCTTTATTTAATGTAAAAGTCGATCATACTTATATTTAAACTTTCTTCTAACCCCCAGCTGGCCGTCTACCCTTGACAGTATTTGAATGTGCAGTACATAAAAAGATTGTGTTCAACAACTGAAAGATGGAAATAAATTGTATTCTCTTACCTCCTTTTATTACCGTCTCTAGGCTTTTCAGCACTCCTGTATTGAAAGAATGAGTAGATTAATGTTTTAATTATCAAAGATGTTATTCAAATTTGTTATATATATATATATATAAATTCTAACACTAATAAAATTTGCTCCACTGGATGTGACAAACATCATAGGCCTACAACTTGAAGGAAAATGTATAGAAACTCAATTTCGATAAAAAATATTGCAAGGGTTGAGACGAAATAAAGACCTGAAGATAAATGAAGCTGATAATAAAAACTGTGCAATAAAATATCCATTAACAATATTACAATGTACTAGCTTAATTCATATCAGTAAGTCTGGCTTTATTCTACTTATTAGTTGTACCTATGTGGATTTTTAACCCAAAACTGCTTGCTTTAAAATATCAATGCTCTAAATTTATCACTAACAAAATTAAGTTTACATTACTGGTAGAATTAAATTATGCTATTTATAAAAATCATAATTTAAAATATGTATTAGTTATAAATTTAAATAGGCCTGTATTCCCTAGTTTATTTCTTCAAAATATTCAGAAATATGTAAGAATAATCTACACGAAGAAACAAATTTGAGGTAAATGGGATTAACACTTATTTGCATTAACAAATGTTAGTACAGAAGTTGTTTGAGAATGTTTTGATCTTACGTATTCGATATTTAAAACACTTCAAATTTACCGCCAATGACTGCTGTGATGGCATATGACAGCATAGCCTAGAATTCATTTTAATTGCATAGAAATATTATAACCAGAATAAAATCTTAAAATTTATTCTATTAATATTGTACATAATGTAATACTGTATCATTAGCTGTGTACGTAATCAAGATCAGCTTTAGTGTGTTTAATTTAGAAAGCGCAATAATTTGAAATGATTCTATAAAATTGGCTTGCATAACATATTCGAAAAAAATAACAGTTATTGTGAACGGCAATAATCCTACAGAGGAAATCCAACAGGAAAATATTTTAAAGGTTGGGTATGTAAATATATACAAACAATATAAATGGAAAGGAAGAAGATAAAACTGATAAAAGAAGGCAGTGAATTACTATCTGCAATTCCCAGCCCAGCCAGACGCCATTTTAGTGTAGCAGACAAGTTTTGCTGAAGTTGAGTGTATTATAATATTTAAAATTGAGCTCATTATAGTTTATAGTTATTTCTAAATTGTGCTGCAAACTTTAAATTAATTGGATTATTATAAAAGTGTTGTGAAATGTTTAAGTTTTGAAACTTGTATTGAAGACTTGGGTCTTCAATTTAATATTAGTCCTAGGCTAAAAGCCTCTGAAAGTAAAAAATATAGCCTAAATAGGCTATCTTAGAAAATTGTATTTAATTATAATAATATATATTTAAACTTTAAAAAAAATGAGCCGACCACCGCCACAAGGGAAAATAAATGTTCCAGACGAACTGCGTGATGTTTTATTAGAATTTACTATTAGTTATTTACTGGAACAACCTCCTGATGTAGTGGAGTATGCTGTTGAATTTTTTACCAAATTAAGAGATAATAAAACACAACTTGTAAATGCTCCTCGAACAGCATCACCAGATGATTCAGTTGCATCTGCTGACGATATTGAGGGTGAGTTTAGTATTATTAAAATTACTTAGGCTATGCTAGTTTAACATAGGCTATCTTCTGAAATTTCTAGCCTGGCCTAGCTTTCACGCTATGCTGGCCAAATTAAAATAAAATTTTATCTCAAGTACATTTAATGGCATAAATTTACTTTACGATCCTCAGCTGATTATGTTTGCAGAAGGCAACCTTTTTTTTTAGGGAATAGTTTAGTGCCAACCTAAAATAAACGCATTCTACTATTCAGTGTTGAATGCAGGTAAACGTATTGTAACTAAAAACGGTGTAAGTTTACTATTCGACACTAGCCTAATATTTTTGCAGACAAGACGTATTACATTCTACTGTTAAATGTTGAATACAGGTAGGCCTAAACATACTTTGACTAAATACTATAATTTAGAACCTTTTAGGGTTTTTTTAAAATTATTATTCTTGCATTTCTATTGCCATAGATTAGCCTAGGGTCGAATAGTAAACTTGCGCCCGAAAGACTGTAAGTTAGAACTTAAGGCTATTTTTTTTATGCTTGTATTTCTATTGCAATACAAAACAACTTAATAGATATTTACTAACTTATATAGGCAAAGCTACTTGTATGTTTACTGTGACTAGAGACTGGAAGTTTATCGAATCGTGAACATCGATGTATATCGAATATCCGTGGTTAAAGTACGGTAAACATTATAAAATTGTGTGTTTCTGTTTTGTTATACGGTATATATATATAATGATGTTAATTTGTAGAAATAGCAGAGTCCGGAAATCGTGTATAGCCTATTTACATTCGTAAATGCACAGACCAAAGTCATTGAAAAGGTATGCTTAATATTTCCTGAATTAAATAGGCTTAAGTTTTAAATTGAGTTAATTAGGTGTTATATTTTGGGTATTTGTTTACTTTAACTTGTCAATCAAAACTACTATAAACACACAAACCTGAACTTTTTTCTTAATGAATATAGTATTTATACACTTCACTGATGCCGGGAAACCAATATTTAACCATCTTCAACACGTACAACATTAAAAACATTAAAAACTTTCAAATAAAAAGTTCCTTATGGAGAATTACATTGTAAAGTTTTCTCACCGATCTACCAGCGTTGCCGGATTGTTCTTGTTGTTTTGAAACGAACAGTTTAGGCAATTCATTCGAATTATAAATAATGTGATAATACGACGAAATATTATAATTATACAAATATTATAATCATACTGTTATCGGAAAAATACTGTGACTAAACAGTTTAGGTAAGTCCTCTAGTTTTTTTTTTTATTCTAATTATATAAAGTGATAATACGACGAAATATTATAATTATACAAATATTATAATCATACTGTTATCAGAAAAATACTGTGACTAAACAGTTTAGGTAAGTCCTCTAGTTTTTTTTTTTTTATTCTAATTATATAAAGTGATAATACGACGAAATATTATTTCTCAAATGAGGCAACCTTTACTATCTAGTTACCTTGATTTATACACACCATAATTAGTACCATAACCTATTGTTCAATTTGGCAACGTTGATTAATTTCCATTTTAAATACGCAGTTAAACGGTACTTCCTATTGTTTGATGCATTTGTTTACATAATTATGTTTGTTACATTATTTTCACATTTTCTTGCTTCGTGGATACTTTTGGGGTTCATATTGTTTAGTTTATTTAATTCTTACATGTTTGGTGTATGTGAAGTGATTTATTTTGTTATAATTACGTCAAATATCGCGGAAAAGTCGAAACTTAACCTATACAATGATTTCAAGTTTTATTTCTTTCATAACTCCTACAAATATTATTTCCCGGGAAAATTTTTGTTGTTTCTACAATCAGTTAGATGTGTTCTTTCATGTTATATCAAATTCCCTTAGAAATCGTTTGACAAGGTAAACTACATTTCTACCTCTGTTTTATATATAAAGTGATGTTAATTAGTAGAAATAGCAGAGTCCGGAAATCGTGTATATTTACATTCGTAAATGCACAGACCAAAGTCATTGAAAAGGTATGCCTAATATTTCCTGAATTAAATAGGCTTAAGTTTTAAATTGAGTTAATTAGGTGTTATATTTTGTTTATAATTAGGTGGCCTACATTTACATTAAATTTTTTTCAACATATTTTCTGTTTTCAAAGGAAGACTTTTAGAAATAGAATTAAACTTTACATAGTAAACTTATAGAGCAATTTCTTGCATATGTGTTGGCACCTTTGTAGCAACATGGTGTGGATCGTAATGTAAATTTGTAGGCTAGGCCTATAGGCCTATATTATTCCATGTTTCTATGTCAACATTTTTAGAGGATCATGGAAAAGTGTTTAGTTAGCATGTATTCACATAATCTACTTTTGTACTCCCAAACAGTGACAATTTGTACCTATAAGTTAGTCTACTGTTCACTTCACCAAAGAAAACAATCAGCTACTATTTCTTCACATGGAGTGTATATTATATATGCTACAAGAATTTGTCCTAAACATTGAAGTTGGGAGGATTGATGTCTACAGCCTTCACTGGTTTGTCACATAGGCTATTATTGAAATAAAGGCAGTTTAGTTATGATCAGGTGGTAATTTCATGTTTCGGTAGAACTATAGGAATATAGGTTTCAACATACTATTGTAATTACAGTATTCTATATTATAACTATCAGAAACTAATCATAAATAGGCCTACATTTAAACATTTTTTTTTAGCCAAGAATATATGGTGAGTTGCAGTAAAACTACACTTTTTTAAGCTTCACATGTAAGCTAGCCTAATTGTAATACTTAGCTTACTTTGCAAGGTTATATATTATTAAATCTGTAGTTTTAGGAGCAGCTCTAAAGAATGTGTAGGTTTATTATCTGTGTGGGAGTTGTAGCCTGGAATACACATTCCTTTATTATGTAAACAGCTGATATTAGTGTAGTCCTACAGATAAAAAAAATGCCATCACTTACCTGTATTTAAATTTGTCCCTGAATAATATTTGTGCAGTTCATATAGGCGAATAGGCCTACATAAAAATACAATCCATCAGAAAAATACATATAAGTTAAAATATAATTAAACAACAATCAGTTCAAAAAAGTAGAGAAAAATATACAATAATTAACCCTTTGAGTACCACAGCGTCTACATAGTAGACGATTTAAAAAAGTGCATAAAGTGCCAGCGTCTACCCAGAAGACGATCCGTATTTTATAATAATTTCATTACATTTATTTATTTACTTTGTTGCTTTAACCAAACACAGTACATAAAAATTTTTACATCATGATAAAGAAACAATTTTAAAAAAATACTGAGTAAACAGTTACAACAATAAATTTAGCATAGTAATCACAATTGCAACAATACTTACATATCCATACAAACAGGTAAATACAAAAAATTCTACGAACTATGTGGGGTTTCAAAAACTGCTTGGAAAAGACACACAGCCCTCGTCCATGCTCAAAAATTCACCCAGCAAGTAACAGCCACCTGCCAGCAACAACCGTTTGAATTTCATCTTGAAATTATAGTAGGCCCTAATCATCAACTCTTTTAAAGAGACTCTGGGAGTCTGTTGAAAAGTAGGACTAAATTCCAGCTTGAGCGGGTAATTTTTTTGTGAAGATTTAATCTGTTTAATTACACCCTAATCTTTAGATCATCACGTTTTCTGGTGGAATATGTGTGAAAAAATCCCTGTTGTGAGCTATATGAAGCTCTTAAACCGACAGAACAATATAACTTCCATCATATATAAGCTAGGAAGTGTTAAGATCTTCTCAACTTTAAACGCTTCCCTACATGATTGGCTAATGGCTAAGTTTGCAATCAAGCGAACCGCTTTCTTTTGCAAAACAAACAATCTTTGCATTTGCTGCATACCTGAATTTCCCCATATAGTACAATTCCGTAATTTAGGAAAGGAAAAATTACACCTTAATATGCAGATTTTATGGTATGCTTACTACAGCCACATTTTACCAGACTTTAGAGAATGAATATCTTAGAAGCAATTCTCTCACATAGTTGACTCAGGTGTCCGACCAAGTCAGTCCTCTGTCTATGGTCACACCCGAGAAACGCACAGATCTGACCTCTTCAAGTAACTCATCATCCAAGAAAATATTAGGACTTGAGTCTCTTGATTTTACACTTAGATTAAAATGCATGTAATTGGTCTTTTTGGGATTTATTTTTAAATTAATATTATTAAAAAACATTGCAAACCTGCTCAAAGCACCTAATTTCGAACTCATTTGCCAACTTGGCACGGAAAGTAAGAGTTGTATCGTCCACATGCTGGACCACATTTGCTCCTGGGACCACGATTTTGACTTTCTGATATAGTTTAGTTAAAATAACATACCTAAATAATATTTTGATTGATTTTTCTAAAAAATTAGCTTGTGGCTGAAGCCTTAAAATCAATCATAGAGTTTACAAGGTTTAATTTCAAGTTTATTGCAGAAAATATTACCTGCATTATTATTTTGTTGTACATTGATGTTTCCCCTTATTAGGTCTTGGGTATGATGTACAAAAGTTGTAAATTACAAGTAAAATGACAATTTATTGAAGTACTAGCAGCTGTTACCTGCGACTTTGTTTGCAGATGTGATTAAATAAAAAGTAACACAACTATCAGGTAAATATTGTGCCTTACCATTAAACACAATAAAAAACAATGATTTTAGATCTGAGTTCTATTGCCCAAAAAAGCACAGTAAGTTTCGCCCAAATCGATCTATATGCATCCCTTTTTGGCCTACGTAAATTATTAGCTGTGCACCAATAAATGCTAAAAATCGTGTTTTCTGCCAGTTTGGTACTTATAACTCCCATACGAACATACCAATTACTACAAATCAGGTTTTGAGATTATATAACATCTATGAGTAAATTTCACATTATTGCATACTTTTATGATATATATATTTAACGGCTAAACCAGCGTATAAGTAAATTAAAACACAGACGATCTTGTCAAAGTGTTAAGCTTTTGATCCAAATCAGTTGTTTTATTTTATTACTAACACTAAGACTGCTTGCTTCATATGTAAATAAAAGGCTACCAACTTAAACACCTATAAAACAAAAAATTCTCATGCTACTGTAAAAAATAGTTAAATTATACGTTTTTCTACAGATAACTGTAAGTTTCATTTGTTAAGGGTCTGCTCCAGTAAAAATAAAATGGATTTTAATCCCATAAGAGCAATGTTAAATTTCAAACCATTTATTTCGTTTACTTTTTATCATAAAATTGTTTGCAAGGTCTCATTTTAAGCACAGTCACAGCATCCGCCTTGCAATTTACATTTTTTTAAAATTTGTTACGTAATTGATATTTTGTAAGTACAAAGTTTGAATTTTTTTCCTAACTCATTAAAAAAATAATAATGAAAAATTATTTGCAAGAGGGATCCGAAATTTTATAAAGAATATTCAGTTTTTTTTTTCAAAACTCAATTACAAAAGATAGACTTATAAAATGGTTTGAAATGAGGCAATGTCAGCGCAAGAAATTGCATTGTTTAGATAGGGATATAGTGAGAGGCGCTAGCGTTTCCTGTTGATTTCTCGTTTACTGGAGCAGACCCTTAAATATAAAAAGTAGCCTCAAAAATATATTTTTTATGAAACAAATTTGAGTCTATATTGGTACTCATAGCAATCAACCTGTTAATAAACTTTTACTTGTCCTTTTTTTAACTTATAAACATAGAACCATTTAGAATGTATATAAGAATAGTTAAAAGCCATTTTCGTTTTAGCCACCCTTTCCGTTATCCGACCACCTGTGGTCTAGTCCCAAGGGGGTCACATAAGAGGGAGTCTGCTTTAATGGAAATATGAGCACAAAATTGATTTTTATCCCTACACAATTTTAAGCGGGAAATACAATGTGCTATCTCTACCGCGGTCTCGACTGAATGTGCAAACAATTATATAGTACTCAGAATTCAAGTATAGTAGGCCTATACTGTTTTCTTATCTTTTTTCCATATTTATGATATTATCTAGAATATTTACAGACATGCCTACTTAAACTTACGGTCTGTCTACCTTATTTTATCTTGTTCAAACAAGAATTTCAACTAAATTGATCTAACTTAAATATTTATTTTATAACAGTCTTACTCAAATTTTTTAATTGCTTCATGCAAACTTGAGATTTGTTTTATAAAAGATGAATTAGTTTTCTGAAATTGCTATTTGTGATACAGTTGTTGACTAGTTCATGTTGTATTTTCTTGTTAAAATGGAAGCTTGCAGAACGTGATAACCTGTGTTATAATCAGAAAGGTTTAGATAAAGAAAGTCTTGATCTTAAAATGTAATTAAATAATTGTAAAACATTCATACGGTACTTTACTTACATTGATTGCAGATAAATTGGTGAATTATTAAGTTAAAAAGGTAAAATCTGTAATTAGAGTTTATTATATAAGCTGTAAAACTTTACAATTTATACATTTTTATTTACTTAAATAAGTTATAAATTGACTAGGAGAGAACACTGGTGCTCGCTTTGTTCGCAAAATAACTTGGCGTAATTAAGATAAGGAAATAACTGACATATATTTCGTAAGTTACCATTCTAATCTTCAGGCCTGAGGATAGGCCCGCATAGAGAAATTTCAGGTGTTTATGGGCAAATGTGACTGCACCCCCTCCCTCCCCAAAGATGCACTCTATTCCCTAAAATGCATATGTATGTAGGCCATATAAATATTATATTGATTAATATAAAGGATTGAATAGAAGTTCTGGGATAACTAAATTTTGGACCATTTTTGGGAATCAGAAGGTAACATTCAATGTTCAGTGGTTAGTTTGAAGTAGAAATGAACAGCTAAGCCATACCACTACCGTTTAACGATTAGATTTGGAATATCGTTTTTCAAAGTAATATAATGTAATAAAGAAAAATAACTCAACTAACAAGATTGCAATGCTTAAGCCTACTTATATTGTTTAGTTTTTACTTTTTTAATTCAACAGAAAGTCATGTGCAAATTGTAAAAAAATCTTGATCCTACACATCAATATAGTGGCCACACTTGCCCCTACTGCTAGGCTGTCCAGAACATAGATTATATATTACAAAGGAGATTTATAATATTAGTGTTGGAGTGAGCTAATCTTAATCTTTTAACTTTTCCTTCTTGTAGATCAAGTTTATTTACTATCATTATTTATTAGTTCAATATAGGCTAATTTATATTGGTCTATAGATGCTTGGTCTATTCTGAAACTTTTGAATTATTTAAACTTGTTACAGTAACCTAATCAGATGTTTTTCTATTATCGCAAACAACTGTCTGTCGTGGTAATGAATTAAAAAAAAATCCCCTTGAACAGTTTTATTGAAAGATTTTTCTATTAAACAGACAAAACATTTCTTTTAAGAAGGGAAAGAAAATTAACTTAATATTGCAACATAAATGCAATTTTAAACAAAATTTTTAAATTTATCTATCAGCGGTTTTATATATAGCTATCTGGCATTCAATCTTAAATAATTGTTTAGGCCTAACGGTAGGCCTATTTATAAAATTTCTCAAATCAATTCCGAAAGTATTGCAGGCTGTCATAAGTTAGTATGGTACAAAATAAAAGAATCTGCAAGCCTATAGGCTACATAAATTTATTTTGTCTCCTATATTAACTCTAAATTACTTATATCGTCAAAATGACGATGCGCCATTTGAAAAATCGCAGTTTCTGATAAAAGAAGTGCGTGTTCTCAACTCCCCCCTCCTAGTACCTTCCCCATTCCAGCCCCAGATGTCAGTTGCACAGTTTCGCAGTTACAAGTGTAGCACATTTTAAAAAAAAATGTAGTCTGCTTTTTATATTTTTAAATTGAATAGTTTGATGTATAATTCTTTCAAACAAAATATATGGTTCTAATAAATACTAGGATACAAAAACTACAATTTAAAAAGATAATTACAAAATTATTTTAGAACAGTAAAAAAATAAATATTTGTTAGCAGTCAAATTTACGAGACAAAAGTAATAACGTGAAACAATTTTGATACGTGTAATCTAGGGATAAGACACAATAGGTTCCGTACCTATCTAGTGTAGATGTTTGTGTCATTGTGTGGGAAGTCGTATTTAAAGATTTTTATAATTACTTTAGTTAAGAGTGGTAAACTACAAGATACATTTATTTAAAACTATGAAGGAAGCCTTTTTTCTATTAAACTTACTAAATAAATTCAACCAAGCTGTAGAAGAAGAACTTACCTACCTTAAGGTTCCATACCTACCTAGTTTAGATGTTTGTGTCATTGTGTGGGAAGTCATATTTAAAGATTTTTATAATTACTTTAGTTAAGTGTGGTAAACTACAAGATATAAATTTATTTCAAACTATGAAGGAAGCCTTTTTTTATTAAACTTACTAAATAAATTCAACCAAGCTGTAGAAGAAGAACTTTTATACATGTCCAAGAAGACCAGGAAGATGATAATTAATGTTATCAATATACAACAGAAATAATTGTAAATAAATAACATAGTGGTAGTGAGTATTTATTATAATATTCCTAATTGTGCCAAAGAGCTGTAGAAATACAGGCCTAGTGATAACCAACACAATTAAAGTAAAGATTAATAAACATGATGATAGGTTTTAAAGTTACATAGCTGCTAAGCTAAAAAATTTTGTTCAGACTGCAATTGATTAAGTTAATTGTTGACTTCCTGCTTAATTCAAGTTGAGTTGTAGCAATGCAACTATATTGTGTGTATAGGAAGCTAAAGGCTATTTACTGATAAACCATTAAGCCTATACCAAGGTTGTTAGGTTGGGCAGTTTACAATTCCACTAGTGTCACCCATTATTTCAAGGCTGTTTGGTAGGTCGTATGAGGTTAAGTGAAGTAGGCATAACCTGGTAGTTGTTTATTAGAGGATTCCGTTGGTTTCAAATGTAGCTATTAAGGATGTTAGTCGAATAGGCATTTGCATTGCTATTAGTCGCTTGTAAATTTGGGCCGGCAATATATTATGTCCTGTGGAATGTTTATAAATAACTCTTGTCAAATATTCAACAAATCTGAACTTTCTGAATGAGTGTAATGTATGTTGATTTTTTTTTTTTTTTATGTAGGCTCAAATATTGATTTTTCGGTTCTATAACAAAACTACCTGAAAAACAAGGCTGTCGGGATAGGCTCATTTGTTTTTTTAAGTAACAAACTAAAATTTTACATAATATAATACTTACAAAATAATAATATAGTTATTATTTATATTCAAAGTCTGGGAAAAATCTTGTCTCTGAACACCGTAATTTGATACCTTGAAAAATAATTATTTTAGGATACCTATGATTAGGGTTACCAAATAAAAAAATAAAAATTCCGGAGTAAAATCCGGATTTTTCAACAAAATTCCGGACTTGTGAATATAATTTTAATGTTGTTATGTGAGAAAACGAAAAGTTAACTCTAGAATTTTTACACTCTACACTGTGTGTGTGTATTTTATATATTTGCGATGCAGGCACAAAATGCAATGTTGAAAAGGTCTTTTCCTTAACGGGAACTCAATGGGCAGAAGAAATGAACAGACTTTCTGTAGAGTCTGTGAAGTCGATTCTTTTAACTCAGTATAATTTAAAAAATATTACTTGTGAAATGTTCTACACAACTATTATTAAAGATTCGGAAGTGTTGAAAAGTATTTCTGGGAGCACTAAATATAAGGAAAATGATCATAATGAATAATAATATATATGTGACAATGATTTTTTTAATAAAAAATATTGGGTTTTTTTTATTTATATTTTTACCTAAATTGTGGAAATTCCGGATGGTTTAGAATTCCCCCGCATGCCGGACAAAGACCTATATTACCTTTGATGGCAACCCTACCTATGATGGGGTTTTTGGCTAGGCAGCTGCACCATAGGCAATGGGTTGGGTTGGGTAGCTATTGGCTTTGATTTTCCCCTTTTCTGTGGTAAAAATAAATATAAAGAGCTTTTTTAAATGAACAAAACTCCCATGTTTTTAGGATTTTGTGATTTGTAGTTCTTTAGATATATGTCTAAAAGTGCTGCTTTAAAACTAATTCCATTTCTAGATATACACTTATTAAAGTAATAGATTGTATTGATGTTGTAGTTCTATTTTTTAGTTAGACTTTGACGTTGCAAAGCTTATTGTACATTTTGTATGCATACTGGCTAATAATTTCTATTCTGTATCTTAATATCTAATATTAATTCCAAAATGAAAACAACTCCATTGTCTAATATGTTTTTCACTGTAAAGATTATAATTTTTGTGAAACTCAATAGACACCATTCACCACAAGTGTTGGTTAGAATCACTATGAACCAATTTGACATTAGTAAAAAAAGGAATAATTTATATATTTATGATAATTTAAGTTAGAGCTTTTTCTGAATTGCCTTAAAAATTAAACAATAATCAAATATTACTGAAACTCAAAAATTAAGACTTAAATAAAATAAATAATTGAATTCAAAATAAACTTGCGAGTAGGATTAAACTTGTGAGTAGGCTACCCTATTGGATTTGTTGTTGTGAAAGACCCTTGACAAATCAGTCACCTACTCTCACCAATTAAAAGCAGAGTTAATAAATATGACTCACCGTTTTATGCTCAGATTTAATGTGATGACTCACACGGATTATGGTGCAGTCTTTTAACTACTAACAGTTTTTTTTTTTATGTTTTCATTTAAATGCACAACAGTTTACTCTTACAGATATAAACATACTTAAAGAATGGTATCTGGTTTTTTTTATGTATGTAGGCCTATTATATCCCCTATATAACTTGGTAGAGAATTTATTCGCATGAAAATCAAAGCATGGGAAATTTAAGGCTATAAAAAATAAACGGTACCAGAAACTGGCACATACTTTCTCACAAACATATTTAGATTATTAAACAGATTCACTGTGACTTCATAGTTGTATTAAAGTAGGAGAGGGGATACTTAAAGAATTAGAGTAACTAATAAATATTATTATTATTAGCTAGAGAGAAAACTATTAAATTGATTTCGAACCAATTTGCACCAAACATGTCAATTAGGCCTGTACAGTTGCACAAAAAAAGGTATTGAAAAATTTTGAAAAACAACCCCCTTTTTGGCCAAAAAACCCCAAAAGTCCATTATTATTATTAGGTAAACTAGAATTTTTAGAAAGATGCGGTTTTTTGCATATGATATGATTAAGGGCTATAAATAAGCCAAATTTTATCAAAATCTTTAGAGCCGTTTTTTTATAAAAAAATACTAACTGGTTTTTTTGGCCAAAAAGGGGGGGTTGTTTTTTAAAACCTTTTTTTGTGCATCTATACAGGCCTAATTGACATGTTTGGTGCAAATTTGTTTAAAATCGATAGAATAGTTTTCTCTCTAGCTTTGTATACAGACAGACATTTTGTAAAAACCACTTTTTTGGACTCAGGGGGTCCCAAAATGGATATTTCCACAAAAATCTCAACATTGATTTTTTTTACGATCACTATACTTTCTCTATACTATAGTATAGTTTGAGAAAATAAAACAGATAAAGTTATTGACACCACAAAAATTTAAGTGATTTGATTTTGTATATACTGTATTACTGGTAGCATTTAGATAAGGTTGTAATTTTAATGTCAATATTTATTTTAAATCACAGGAAATGTTTGTAACTGCTGTAACTTCCATTTTAATATCACATGCATTAATTAAATGAGTTTCAAATTCATATAATTCTGAATAAATGTTCAATCTGAAGGTCTAATTCATATCAGTAGGCCTAATTATGAGCAAATTTACACCTTAGCAGGACAGTGTGATGGTTAAATTTGATACAAGCAGTTAGTATTGAAATTGTATACATTTCACACAAAAAAAACCTCTAAAAATACAGATTTGAAGTTTTAAAATATTATGAAGAACTTTACACATACCCTACTCTAATCACTTAAATGGAAAAGTACAGTATACAATCTTAATATTTCAGAAAATTGGGTAAAAATCTTTTTTATTAATTGATTTTTAAATTGATTACATAAAGAAATATGTAATATGTTGATTTATAAAAAAAAAAACATTTTTGTTTGCATTCCAGTGTTGCAAAGTCAAGGTTCTATAGTAAAAATTCAACTAGTTTCATTTCCATCAGTCCATTAGAAACTGAGAAATAGTTAAAAAAGGTACCTTGTTAAAAATTATAAATAAATTGGTGAGTTGGTTACTCAGTGTCACTTTAAGAGTGAGGGGCTTTCTTAAAGGAAAACAAAATCTTTTAATAAATATGATGCACAGAAGTTTCAGGCACCATGTCAATAGTCAATACCAAACCTTTTGGCTTCGTTCCAATATTCTAGATAAAGATCTGCTTTTAAATCAAGTCTTGGAGCAATTTAGGTATTCCGCATTTGACAAAATATCAACTTTCTCATTAAAATAATTCTACACAGAGCATTTATTGTTATTTAAAATCCCCCCGGATTTCTTGGCTTCCGTGCAAACGCTTTAATTACTTTTAACATTTGATTGAATGAAGTCATTCCTACATTTATATTTATTTAAGACATTTATCGATATGAGAAATATCCTAAAGCTGATTAATCGTTGAACTATTTGTTGTATTTTTGAGTTAATCGTATCCAAGCAATTTGTATTCTCAATCAATTTTTGTTTTCTAGACTATGAATAAAACAAAAAAAAATTTGCAATTGATCTTTAAAAAATAAAATTTATGAAAGCAAATTGGCTACATTATCGTTAAAAAATAGAAATCTTTTATCTGTGCTTAAAGAGTAGGTTGTTAAATCAATAACATCCTATGACTGTAGAAAAATTAGTTCAGCTATGCATTGCAAAAAAACCTAAGGTGCCTCTGCCAAGTTAAACTGGTTTTATCCTTAGAATAAACTCCTTAACAAATTTAGGATGAAAGCACTTTTAAAGACAGTATGATGTCTGATAAATTTTTGGATCTTTTTATTTGGTGGAGGTTTTTCTCAGCCACAACTGAACAAATTGAAATAATTTAGATATTGAAATAAATATTGTCGTACTTATTTCTGGAGTTTGATTTGTGATGTGTGTTTATTGCTAGCAGCAGGTAGGCCTATATTGTTTTGCTGTAAATTGTTTTGTTAAATTCTGGTATGGGTGTGACGTGACATGTGTTGCAGGATTGTTTGTTTCAAGTGTGAATGAGATATTGTAATGCTAATTTTTGTTATTTCAATTGGTTTTTAGTTACAACTTTTTGTGTAGATGTATTTTGCATATATAATGACTCTTGTTGTACAAATTATATTAAGTCAATAAACAACATGAAATACCAAATCAAAATATGTTATGCCATAAATATAAAATTTCTTCCCACCTTCCGCAATTAAGATATCTATGTTAAAACTACTGCTTCGTGTACAAGATGTGTTCAAAAAGTATTCGACTTTATTCTTTTACGCGCAGAAAACTTAAGATGGGGGAGTGTGTATCTGCACAGACATGTCCAAACATGTTAGGAATACGCTGATATGTTTTCCTGGCCGATAAGTTATATCATTTATGTTTGAACAGAGTAGTCTACAGTACGTTCGTCGGATTTTTAATTTTCTAAAATGACAGAAAGAGTTATTGCATTTAATTTTGTTACAAACTCGGCGATAATCAAGCAGAAACCATTCGAAAAGTTCGAAAAGCTTTTGGAAATGATGGCATGAGTGTCACACAAATTAAAGAGTGGTATAATCGCTTCAAAAGTGGTTGCACATCCGTCAATAGTGAACCACGATCTGGTAGGCCTTCCACCAGCAAAAATGACGAGGTTGTTACCCGAGTTGAAGCTTTGGTGCTGGAAGATCGACGTATAACCTTGCGAGAGTTGGCAGAAGAAGTTTGAATAAGTGTTGGAAGCGCTCACTCCATCCTAACTGAAGATTTACTCATGAGAAAAGTAACCCGCCAAAGCTGTTGACAAGAGAACAAAAAGAGCTTCATTTGGAAATTGCTCAAGACATGCTAGGCTGTGAAAATAAGGACAACAATTTTATAAACACTATAATAACTGGTGATGAGTCATGGTTACGACCCCGAAACTAATATGCAGTCCTCGTAATGGCGGCATTCGACATTCCCCCTACCGAAGAAAGCTTGGCAGGTGCTAAGCAATATCAAGGCCATGTTGACCGTTTTCTTCGACTGTCGAGGTGTTGTACATCACGAGTACGCTCCCCAAGGGCAAAAAAATATCTGGAAAAAAGTCTAGTTCTTTGTTGACGGTTAGTGGGGGATAAGATGAATGCAAATACAACACGTTATTGGACTAGAAATAATGCTTTGATTTAAGTTATGTATAATACATACAGTACATATAAAGTATGGATTGCACATAAAGTCAGAAAGACTAAGCACAACACGTTTACGTTTCCCGACATTACCCCAGCACAACAAACAACAGCACGGACAGTTAAAACAACACTGATGTAATTGATGCAAATGAGGTTAGGTGGACGTGGAACAGTGAAACGGACCGGGCCGACAAGCGCGCTCATGTAATGTTGGCGTGGCGTGAATTTTGAATCTTTTGGTTAACCGACGTTTCGGATGAACGGCTCTCGGATAATCGGCGCTCTACTGTACCTCTAACTTTGCAACATTGCGAGAGTCAATAAATTTTAAACAATATCAACTACACCAATAACAGTGACAAAGTTGGCAGAAGCGAATTTAGTATAGTTACATTACCTTCGTGCAATTTAGTCTATTAAAATACTTTTTCAAATATTTAACCTCTATACTTCTGGTAAGGTCAAATTTTATAAAACTGTTAGAATTGGAAACAGTGACATTCTGCATTAAAACTAATATCTCCTTAAATATTACATTTATTTTTATAACAATGGATGTTTGTGTAGTTGGAATATTGAATAAAAGGTACTTACATATTTATTATACGGAGGCCACGATTTTTAGACGTTTTATATTACATACTATTTTTAGGCCTAGACGTTTTTTATTACATACTATTTTTAGACGTTTTGAGATTTCAAAAAAACTAATAATATAAGTTACTAACATCTATTACGTAAGTTGTTTTGTATTGTTAAAAAAAAATGCAAGCATTTAAAAAAATACCCTGAAAGGTACTAACTTTAGTCACAGCACTCATCAGTAGTTGTTGTGCTACAAGCCATTGCCGACAACTCGCTACTGAAATGCCAAAGGATCGCCGGCCCGAATACTGATGAGTGCTGTGACAAAAAAGACTATAGGTTAGTACTTTCAGGTTATTTTTTTAATGCTTGCATTTTTCTTGCAATAACCTAGCAATGTTTAAAATAGTGGCCTCTGTATAATACGTAATTAGCCTACCGAAAAAAATATGTTCAAGCTTTTTACCCCTAAAATAACAAAAACCTTTCTCTACTATGAGAACATAAACATAGAACGTCCAAAATACTGTATTTTTTTATTTCAGAATAAAATTTGTTTCAACAGAGTGAATAATTTTTCAGTTTAGATTAAGTTAACATTAACTTTAATTTGTATCAATATAAAAATGATTTTATCTATGGGTGTTGTAGTTATTTCGTAGTTACTACAATTTATAGGCCTAGTAAAAAATTGTAATTTAATATGGAATCTATCTTTGTTTTAGAAACTTATTTAGGAGAGCCTAAAAATGTCAGGAATTTATTCAGAATTTTTGGCCATCTTTAGCCGATCCCTACCTTCTTCCATTTTATGGACAATTTAAATTTGTCCTTAGTCCTGCCGGTAAGCTGAAAGCCGATAAAACGACAAAAATCAAGTTAAGAATGCACAATAATTGTGCAGCTATTTTGATGAAATTGTTATACCATCCTAAGAGGTTTTTAAAATATCTTGTTTTGTCCTACAATTAAAATAAAATACACACTACTTTTTCAGAACATAATATTTCCTTTCGTGTGTATTTCAAACACTTTTCTGTAAAATTGATATTTAAAGAATTAAACTGAATTATCTCCCTATTTTTTTTTAATGTTTCCTAAATGTCACTTTCACAGTTATATTCTACATGAAATTCTTTGTAAATTTCATATAACAATTTTTCAAGATAGTTGCTTCACCATGCCAGCTTGCCATGCCATTTAACCTTTTCCAATTAAAAAAACCAACTGTAGGATTCTTTTTTTACTTAATGGATGGTCTTTTGTCTCTTATGTTTCCACTTCTTCACCAGATAGGCTATAATTAACCTCTCAAAATTATTAAATCTTATTAGAGGTACAGAAGTTTTATAATCTAATTCTTATCTTCCAATAAGTTGCAGTTATAACATTCTTCGTAGTTTATTTATTGAATTGTAAAACCAGTTTGCTATTATTGTACTTTTACATTTATATTGCTGAAATAAACTTTTTTTAGTTTGGTTTATATTTATTTATGCTACGTACCAGACATCAGAAAACACTAGGCCTATCTTACAAGCAATATAACATTCATGGAAATTAATGAGGGGATTTTATTACCATCATACGTTGAAACCTGTTCTTAGTAAATAATTTGTGTAATGTTTCATAATTGTTATTTTTTGCAGAACCACCAGTAAGCCGCTTCAGCGTGAGAAGGAAATCTGTGTTTGCTGAAGCTTATGATCCTGAGGATGATGATGACGATGGCCAAAAGGTAAATACTTATATAAATATAGACACGTCATATTTGAGTGTTGGATCCTGGAGCGCAGAAAGGAGGGGGCTCTTTGGAATCCAGAAACCAGGGGACGAAGAAGACACGTATGCTCACTCCTTGGTGGAGAAAATCCTGGACCTCAGAAGGGGTACAGGCTTCTAATGTGTTAGGTGCGGTACACAGGGGGCACAATAAACCAAAGGTTGACGTGCAAGGAAAAGTCCTCCCCAGAAAAATCTAATCTATATCAATAAAAAAATTATGTTTGTATGTAAAATTCTAAAATTTGATAAAATGTCCTCCATTGAGTTACTTGGAACATCAAGAGGAACAGAGGACATGTTCTTGGTCTTCAGAGATCGACCGTGTCAATATTGTCTCCACAGGTTAGGATAACATATATTAATTATGCTTCATGTGAATAACAAACAACAA
>JAGFPH010001562.1:109164-175203 GCA_018207615.1 Philaenus spumarius
TCTTGTTCCTTTAGTCTTTAAGTTGCCTTCGATAATGCCGTAGCTGGTGAAACCTAGGTCGGCACGGCTCAATAAAGATTTGTAAAACATTACAAAAAGTTTTCATTTATTTATTTAGAATAACTAAATATAAGTTTTGGCAGTTTATGGTGTAATATTATTTTCAGTTATATAATTGTTTATTTGTATATGCTTCATATCTTCGGTTTCAATATACAAAATTTATTATATATACAAGGCCGCTGAGAGGAAGGGCCACATTGCCCCTGGCCCCCAATATCAGGAGGCCCCTGGATTTAAAAATAATTCAAAAATTTAAAACAACATGAAACAAATTAAATATGTTGATTTAACAGTCAATTTACTTTTTTTCAATAATACATTAGTTTAAAAATATTTGCATGAAACCCACAACAATTTGATATATTTAACTGAGTTCATAATAAAAATTTTCATCCGAAAGGAAAAATAATTAAGTGAAATAATAAAGTAGGATTTTTAAGTTACCCGGACAGATTTGTTTTTGTGTGGTATTAAATGTGCGTGGTTGGCAGTACTGCAGCTTTTCTTTTAATTTTAAAGAGTAAATACAAATAAAAAATACTAGCTGATCCGTGCGAATATTTCGCAAGTTAGGCGTGAACTTACCTGATTTAATACGTTGATGTACAGTTAATTATGTTTATTTATTTATATTGGTTTATTTTATAACAGTTTGTAACACTTGAAACACGGAATGTAAACAATCAAACTAACAGTTGTCATGCTAGTTAAACAGATTGTTAATAGATGGCGCCTTTCATTAGGAAGTATATGAAGTATAGGCTAATATACAAGTTTGTTTAATAAATTTGTGTAACGAAAACATACATTTTAAAATGGTGCTTGAATAATTTATTTTGTTTGAGAATTAAGGGAGATATCGCTTAGCGGCAAAAACACGCCTTTGAAAAATAATATATAAGGATTATACAGTACCTTTATAAATTAAATCAAGCTTGAAGGTTGTAAAGGCATATAGCTTAACAGCTTCCTTTTATTTTTCAATATAGGCAATAATTTTTATTTTGCTAATATTATTATGTATTACTACTACAGTAGAACCTCTGTTAACCGAAATAAAGGGGGCGGAGGTCATTTCGGATAACCAAAATTTCGGTTAAAAAATTGCAATTTTTTAAAAGTTTAAAAATGAAAAAATCAATGATAAAAACCACACTTTTAGATTATTTAACAAACTTTTAGTAAAACATAAATGCTTCTACATAGTATTATGTACATAGTATACTGTATTTACAACTTGTTAAGTACTGTTTTAAGCCACTAGACTACAGAAGAGAGAGAAACCCTAAGAAATAAATTGGTAGACAACTTGATTAACAGTGTAAAACAAACTGACTGGCAGAATACGGTACTGTACAGTATTTATTGTGTGTAGCAGGTAGTAAACCACTAGACTAAACTCAAGGTCAGGCACCTGCCTGCCCCATCCCATTCCCCCTTTACACTTTCTTATCCTTTTGTCTAAAAATAGACCGCACATCGTGCTATAGTAAACATATCAAATACTATCTTTTTTGATATAATGTGGACTTTTTGCCGTTTCGGTTAAACGCTATTTCGGTTGAAAGGGTTTCAGTTAAGAGAAGTTCTACTGTATTTACGTGTACTATATTTTTTTTTTCGAATTAACTATTGTGTGAAAAAAGTTACCCTTCCTCCCCCTCTCTCAACATTTAGCTTCGAGTCAGAGGGCCTCAAGAATTAAATTTGCCCCAGGCCTCTTAAAAACCCTCTCGGCAGCCCTGTACATATAGATGGCTGATGGGTTACCATATCTAACTTTGAAGCTGAAGGTCTCTGATTTGTGTAAGGGTAAAGACCATGGATGTTCGTGCAGTTTAAATAAAGTTGATTTTTAGGTGACATAGCTTACCAGAACTTTTTCTCTAAACCGCCCCCTCCTAAAAAAACATACAAAGAAAATCAACTAGATATATAGAAAAAGCCCATTTCATTGATGTTAAGAAAAAAGGGAGAATTAAAAGTAGTTTATTTTCTTGGTTTTTAATGATAAGCAATTTGTATTTTACAGAAGCAATGTACCTTGATATTGGTTTGTTATATTTATGTTCTTATGGAATCCAATAAACATTGTCCCAGAAAAACAGGGATCATTTTTGAATGCCTCGCTTGGAGAGATGTAGTGTTTTTCACCAAAGATATTTAAACAGTGACCTTACAAATTGAGACACCAAATGTTGTGAAAAAACTTGTTTACAAATATAATTAGAAGAGTCGGAATATATAAGTTGCTTAGAAAAGGTGACAGAGTATGGGTTATCAGTGGAGTGAAAAGTTGTAAAATATCTTTTTGAGGTAGCCTAATCAATCTAAACAACAAGAAGTTGTTGGTAGAAAGAGAGGGTAAGATCGAACAGCCTTTAAAATATGTAAAAAAAAACACTCATAACATGGGAAGTGCAAAAACAACTGAATGGTGGTTTAGATATAATGTGTAAAACAATTCAAATAAAGGCCTAACAGAGATTGAATAGAAAAAGAAAAAACCTAAGACCTAAAATATTATAGCATTAGGAAAATTTACAAACCATCTGAGAAAAACCAGAAAATATAACAAATTTAGAAAATAACGGGGATGTCGAGAAGAAACCTAACACTTCATGGACATATGAAGAGGGTGAACATTTAAAGGCCATCGACAAAAATCCTTTACCACCATGAAAACCAAAATACACAAGTTCTGTGGATAAAAGGAGTTCACCAAAATTTTGAACAGATAAAAGGGATTGAGAAGTGGCTGTTAAGATTGGTTCAGGGTACAGATTGCAGGGATAAAAGTTTTGAAAACAGATTCTCCTCAAAGACCCAAGAAATTTCAGAAGAAGAAAGAACAAAGAGAAGACATTTGAAAATTTTAATTTGTCTTAGTTTTTTTATTAAAATTATCTGATGGCTTACAAAAGCTTTTTGATATTGCATAGTTGTTGATGTTCATTAACTCTGTGTTTTGTTACAGGTGGTATTTCCTAAATCAGACGAGCAGCGACAAAGGTTAGCAGATAGCGTGAAAAACATTCTACTTTTTAGATCATTAGACAAGGTGAGCCACTATGAATTTATCAACCTTTATTATTATGAGCAGTTATTATTATGAAGATGGTGACTTTATCATTTCAACTCTTTTGACTAAATAATCATTTTTTGAAAATTTATGTTAATTTTAATATTTTTAGAAAACACCATAATTATTAATTAGCTGGAGTGCCCGGTCTAGCTCATGATAATAAAAACAACCATCATATGTTATACTCAAGTCTCACCAGAGGCACATTGATTTCTTGATGCTGTATTGACCTTGCGCCTGACTTCTTCCACAACAAAGTCCATTAGAGAATCACCAAAACCAAAAAACAACAGAGAAAATATCCATTGTAATTGTGCTACCACTATTTACGTAATATATAACTTGTGTGTCAGACTTGATCAGTTTTGTTTTTTAAAATGATATTACATACTCGATGTATTTAGCATAAAAAGTAACCTTAACAAGACTGTAAGCTACCTAAACCTTGTAAAACTTAAGCCAATTTTAGATATATTTACCCTTGCTTTATTTATGTAATGGCTATTTTAAAGTTCAATTTATAAATTCTGTTTCAGGAACAAATGAATGAGGTTCTGGATGCAATGTTTGAAAAGAAAGTTTCAAAAGGCGATTACATCATCAAACAAGGAGATGATGGGGACAACTTTTATGTAATACAATCGTAAGTAATAAACTTAGAATCCACTTAATCATAATTTAACCTTTTAGTCATTGAGATTTGTATGGGAGTCAGATGACTTTCACTAAATGCAATTTAACTTGTAAGTGCGGGAGCAGATATGATTTTAGTTTTGTATACTTATAATTAATGTGTTCTTTTAGGATCAACCATTGAGTTGTGTAGACATTTAAAAATATATTTTAGAAAAATAGTTTCTTATAAAATTTTCATTAAATAAAGGTGTAGTAAATAATGTAACGTAAAGGTTAGCCCCACATCGGGCTCCACCATTTTTCAACGTGTACTAAAGAGGTGGATAGATAAAACACAGTTGTGGCAACTCATAGATTGTAAAACTTTGATATCAGCCAAAGCTGACTAGAGCTTGAGCTGCTACAACCTTTTTCATGTAAACTGAGTAGTGACTTCACACGTGCTTTGTCTAACATTCTGATCATTTTATTAACTTTGAAAAACATTTTGCTTTTTCTAATTTTTACATTATTTTTTGTCTTAAATTTTACAACACGAGAACCTGTGAGTGTAAGTTATGGTTAAAAAAAGGTTATGTTAGAACTAACCTTGTATATGTATATTATATTATATTATGTAATGTTGAATTTAGAGACTTGAATTTTAACAGACATTTATATAAAAAATAATTTTGTTTGCTTCTACAAGATCTTAATATATATTAGTTACTGCACCAGTTTTATGTACATCCTTACACAATCCACTTTGGGTGATTGATAAAATGTGTCCTCTAAAATATACACTGCCACCACTTCTCGATATGATTTTTATATTGTCCGACAAACACTTTTATAATTTTGACATTAGTAATTTTTTCAATTAAACTGATTGATTCAACGCGACAACTTATAAACGATGATACTTTGCCGAGCTAACAGGATTCAAGTTAGTCCCTATACAAAGATATGAATGTTTTATTTTGACCGACAAACTGTTTCACAAAGATATTTTATAATGTAATCGACAAACAATTTTATGTGATAGTTTAAAATTGTTTTACAATGAAATAAATGGTGACACTTTGCTGAGACGTGAGATGCCTTGAAGCTTTTCATAGAATTTGACGCTTCTTTTTAATTGAAACTTCTTTAGGCACGGTAGGGTAAATTGGCCAGGATCGGGCAAAAAGTTAAATGCTTTCCCTTCTCTGACTTCAACCAACAGATGAAAGGAAAGAGTAAGAGTTGAATCGTGTTTGTTGTTTTCAATTCTTTTTGTTTACCTTGCTCTTCGCAAGAAACTTCTTAGGGATACAAACAACAATCTGCAATGCATAAAATCAACTATTTCTGTAAAACTAAGAAGTTTCACTTCCAACGCGTAAGAGTCTCTCATGCACTTTTTTTGTTCTACAAAAAGTAATGTAATCACATACTGCGCATGATACTGTGTTCTCTATTTTCATTCAGGAGTTTGGGTCGTGGTTTATAAAAATATTAAAAAATAAATTACTTTCATATTGTTCAACAAATACTACCTTGTTTAATATTTCACACTTGTGTTAGTATTTCATACTACACGCTCTTAAAGTTGTCTCACTTTTCAATCGCTCGGCACTGTAGGTTTTGTGTTAAACCGTTACAAAGAAACTTTTATTTATATAGTGTGGTACTGTATTTAGATTAACTGATTTGATTTTGATTACAGGGGTACCTATAACACATTTGTTGACGATCAGGGGCAGCCAAAATTAATCCATACATACGAGAACAAAGGCAGTTTTGGAGAATTAGCTTTATTATATAATATGCCCAGGGCAGCAACAATTCAAGCTGCGTCAGACGGTTCCTTATGGGCTATGGATAGGCAAACATTCCGACGTATTGTTCTCAAAAGTGCTTTCAAGAAAAGGAAGATGTACGAAGCCCTCATTGATTGTGTTCCTATGCTTAAAACTTTACAGGTTTGTAATTAAAGTTATGGCCTATATATGTATTTTCAGTAGTTACCCAAACTAATTGGAACCAGCACCAATTCGTATAATTCTGGTTTCTTATGTTTACCTTTTTTGTTCACTATCTGAAAATAAAAAAAACGATTATTTATGTATAAATCAAATAACAAGAGATCGATTAAACTTTTGTCTTTTGACAGAAACAGAAAATTGTTAACTACCACTCGGAAAAAAACGATCTCTCTAATTTATTAGGACAAATAAAAAAAAACTTTCCAACATATTCCGAAGTTTTTTTACAGAATTGGGGAGGAAAACCAGAGTAAGCCTAGCCAATAAGCCAGTCAGGTTTAATTACTTCTCTCTTGCAGACATATCGGTTGGTAAGCTCAAACGGTTTTTAGAATGATTATTGTATGCAATATAAGTTTATTTGGCCCCAAACTCCAAGCACACAAAAATTCTGGCGAATACAACTTTAATATCATAATATTATGTGAAGACATTTTGCCAGGACAAGCTGTAAGTTTTCAACCGACTCAAAATTTCCGATGGTTTAACACCTTTCTTTGTAAAACAACTTTATTATAATGCGTTGCGCTACAGGCGATGAAATCTCTTACTCGCTCATGGTTGTGCTTAGGAAGGAACACACAAAAAAAAGCTGCAATGTCTTAAAAGTATGTCTGTAACAGGTTTGGCTGCACCATTTTGCAATGTATCGAATACAAAATCCTATGAATTTTAATACCAAAGGAAAATAGCCAACATTTGACAACCGTTTTACTACATAGCCAACATAGATCGATAAACACACAGTTGTGGCAACTCATGATTGTAAATCTCTTACATCACTTAGGCCTACATACTTGGAGCTTGAGTCGCTACAAACTTTCTCAGTAAACTGAACTGGTCCGTCACCCATGCCTTGTCTAACATGAGCGATCACAACTTATAAATTTTGAGAGAGTAGGCCTATATACTATTTAAATTCTAAAATACTTTTCGGGTTTAGTTATGCAAAACTCGAGTATTTGTAGAAGTAAATTATGGTTCACAAAATGAATAGTCAAACAAACATAACAGTTGAAAATCTATGTTGAATGTCACATTCTGTTTAAAAAACCAGAATCTTAACTTTTTTTAAGACTGTTTTTAACTTCCTTCCACAATTCACTTCCATTCGATAAAAAAGTATTGAATTATTTTTGTATGATTTGTCAAACTATTTCTACGTCACAGAGACATTGCGAGGTTTGGACATTTTTTATCAAAAGGATTAATATTTAAAACAATAAACTTCAACCTTCGATGAATCATCCTGCCAGCCAGCTCAGGAATGGTCGAGGAGCAAAAGTTCACTTTATATTTTGACTCTCCCTCGCATTTTCTTTGTGTCATATTTTTCATCACGTGAATCATTGATTTCATCAAATAATGGTATTAACTATGAGCTGTTTTAAATATTACCACAAAATACATCTCGACTGCCCGACTACAATTAAAAGTTGGTACTTTTTAAAAACAGCTGGTGAGTGTTAAACCTGCGTTATTACAAAGAACACTAAGAAGTGAAACCTGGTTGTTTACCCTTTGTAACAGTATAGTTAGGGCTGTGATAAAACAAAATTAAACTAAAAACTACTTGAATCAGTAAATGTCATGTGGCAATGTTATATTGTAGCTCGTAATCCTAGGAAAACTTAGCTATGACACGTTGTTGTTGAGGACGGTAATGGTTTATATATATATATATATATATATATATATATATATATTATATATAAATGTTAAGTTGGTTTGTGTACGCTTGAAAAACTCAAAAAGTTCTGCATCGATTGAGATCAAATTTTGACAATATACAACACGCTTCAACAAATGTTTTTGTCTATTTTAAACCCCCGACACAAGGGGATATGGGGGGGGGTGAAAGTGGGGATGAACAATAGAATATTTTCAAATATACCCAAATGAGGTATCAAATAAAAGAGCATGACGTGTACATTACAAAACTGTAAGTTACATGAAAATCATTTTGCCAAATCATAAGTAGTGGTTATGTATTGTATTATTAAACTTTTTGCCCTATCTCAACCTAGACAAGACCTTTTTGTTTTTCAACTTAGAGCTGTGAGAGCCGAACGATCAATCAGCCGACGAATTCTCACAACAATTATTTTACGTTGGGAACGGACAGTTGTCAATCGATGAGACAACAAGACGAATATCATTTCCTAATAATTTTTTTGTAATTTAGTAACATCAAAAGAAGAACTTATCGAAAAAGTATTTTGTAATATTCAAATTAATTACAGGAATCATGATTGGCTCAGTGAACAAGCTGTCCTATCCGTGAATAATAAAGACGTCTATCAACTTAATAATGTTATTCAATCCAGCATTCAAAATGAGGAAATTATATGTAAGTCGATAGACACTGTTGTGGAAGCAAATGAAGTAGTTAATTATCCAATGGATTTTTTTAACTCACTTGATCTGCCAGGGATGCCCCACTTATTAAAATTTAAAATAATAACGTGCCAAATATCACGTTCCGGAATATTAATCAGCTAAAATTATGTAACGGCACACGACTCGCAATTAAGAAATAATGAACAACGTAGTGGAAACAACAGTTTTATCGGGGCCTTTCAAAGGTGAAGATGTCCTCATTCCTTGAATTTCCATGATCCCAACCGATACACCATTTCAATTTAAACGATTGCAATTCCCAATTCGTTTGGCGCTTGCAATCACAATCAGTAAAGCGCAAGGACAGTCTTTAGAATTGTGTGGTTTAGATTTATATTAAAGACCACTAAAGAATACTGTTGCGTGGTGGCCAATAGGATGGGCGCGCAGCGTTGCCATATCTACTAGTTTCGAACACTCCTGGTATTTACCGCTCGAGGCTTGAGCGCACAGTTTATAGAATTATAAATGCATTTAGTCAGCCACGTTCAGTTAGAAGAACGTGACAACGTCGCACTAAGGCGATTGGAGCGTTCAAGGTCTCGGTATACACAAGCCCGACCCTCAATGGTATTCTTTCGTGGTCTTTACTTTAGATGCGGATTGCTTCTCACATGGACAACTATATGTTGTGTGTTCCCGTGTCAGCAAACCAGATAGCCTTTATATCTATGCAGACAACGGAAAAACAAAAAATATTGTATAACCCCAAGTATTGCAAAATTAAACATCTATGAAACTTATCCTCTGATTTGTTCCTCATTTCTCATCCGTGCAACCATAATGCCTTGTAATAATTAAATTTTTATCATAAAATAGATTTTGGTTTACATAAATGAATATATCATGATCTACATTATTAATTCTTAGTATGTTAATACTAAATTGTTTCTCATCATGTATAGTATTTGCAAAATTATTTATTAGGTTATTTCTAAGATAAAACAACTATTTTGAAAATTGAATTGAACTTATTGTTACTACTTGAAAATTAAATATAATTATGTGTTTCATTTGTAATTTGTTGTTTTAGAATTATGAACGGATGAATCTAGCGGACGCTCTTGTTCCAAAATCATTTGATGATGGGGAGATAATAATCAAACAAGGGGATGTTGCTGATGGCATGTATTTTATTGAGGCTGGCAATATTAAAATTACCATTCTTGATGAAGATGGAAAAGAAGTTGAGGTATGTTCAATTTATTTCGAAGCATATACCATTATTATTTTTCCATCCATATTATAGGTGATTATGAATCCAATAATATTTACTACCATTGGCAACAGGGCCGAGTTGATGTCACTTTTGGCTGATTTTTACCAATACCAAAAATACTGATAAAGATTGTGCCCATGTCACTGATACCTTAAAAATGAACAGTCATAAATTTAAAAAACCCCGACAAACTAGAAAACAGCTGATGATCTTCAAACGGCTGAACTGATTCTCTTGAATCATAGCTAAGAACTCTAGATCAAGCCACCTTTCGAAAAAAAAATCTAAATCAAAATCGGTTCATCCATTTGGGAGCTAAGATGCCATAGAAAGATACAAACGTTAAACTTATAACACCCCTCTTTTTGCATCAGGGGTTAATGATACCATAAACCATGCTGTGTCACCGTTACTTATAAAATTATGTTCCTACGAATAACAGTGACAATACTTTTACAACTTGTGATAATATTTGTATCATCATTACTTTTAAAATTATGATCCTACAAATTACTTCCAGTTCACCAATACTTTTTCAACTTCTGTTAAACACCAGTGTCACCGTAACTTTTAAAATGATGAAACTACAAATCTCTTCATACGTCACTTATAATTTTACAAATTGTAATAACACCTGTGTCACAATTATTTTAAAACTATGTTCCTACAAATCATGTCCTATGTCATTGATACAAAATTATTATCCTATGAATCATGACCAGTGTCACTGATACTTTTACAACTTGTGATAACACCCATGTCACTGTTATTTACAAAATGATGATCTTATGAATCACTTCCGGTGTCACTGCTACGTTTACAACTGATGATACAATGCCATCAATATTTTTTAAACTAGAATTCCGCAATCTGTTTTTATGTAACCATCACTTTTAAAATTAGCATTTCTGCAAACTGTTTATTTAAGGGTCGGCCATGTTGGTTGACACTCCATAAGACCAATGTTAAATTAAAATCCAAATTTTTCCTTTATTTTTGATCGGATAATTATGAACGATATGTCATTTTAAAGCTATGGCCAATACGCATGCAAATGGCTTTTCCAAAATTAAGAAAAACATTTTGTTTAATATTTATTAACAATTTAAAAAAATTATTTTTAATATTTTTTTATGTTGTCACTATTAGTTATAGCGAAAAAGTACCAAGCCATTTGCATGAAGAATTTCGTCCCCAAGAGTTTGGTATTTTTTTTAAAACGCTATTTGAACAATTGCGAGTTTTAAATGGATTTAGGCTGAGCAATGTCCGAGTAACCTACTGCCGCTATAGGGAGACTTTAAATATTTTTTTACGTTGTAACTATTAATTGTAGCGAAAAATTACCAAGCCATTCGGATGAAGAATTTTGTCCCCAAGAGTTTGGTATTTTAAAAAAAACGCTATTTGAACAATTGCGGGTTTTAAATGGATTTAGGATGAGCAATGTCCGCGTAACCTACCGACGCTGGAGTCGCAGGTTGCTTTCTGTTTTACTAGAGCCGACCCTTAAGGTGAAATTATGTTATCCAATGCTTCGATATTTCTACCTATATTGGCATCATATCAGCCCTCGATCACATGTTATTTTTCTACACGCTATTCTTAAAGCTTATTTAAGTTATATCTTTAATTTTTTTTTTACTGCCCTTTATTCTATCTGAATATAATTAGGATCCATTAAAACATTAGTTGTTTTATTTTCATTGCTATTATTTGTTTGTTGCCATAGCAACAAATTTTTTCACTGTAAACAAGAATCTAGTAGGTGGTAGACTTGTCAGTATGCAAAAATGCTATATACAATTGTTTACAATTAATTGATCCTTTTTTATTTCATAAAGACTTAGCTTTACAAATACTTATCGGATTTATTTACTGTTACTACAGTTTGAATGCGAACAGAGTTTATCAGATGGGTTAAGAAAGTTTTATACTTGCAAAGGTGTAAGGAATGGACTGTGCAGTGTTGCTTGTTAGTTAATAAGTTTGAAACCTTTTGATCAGTTGGAGATATCAAAAAGCCAGGAAGACCTTCAATCTTGACAGATGAAATCGCTAATGCAAAAGTAGTCGTAAATGTAAAAATAAAGCTTAAATTCGGAGAATGTAGCATCAAGAAAATTTCACAAAACTGATATTAGTTAGACATAAAAATAGCGTATAGGCAACTGCATTTATGTCCCTGTAAAATTGCATTTATATTTGAAGTTGTGAAAGAAAGATGTGAGAAGAACTTAAAAAGGCAATTGTTTAAAACGTAGCTGCTGAGATATTTTTCAACACCTTAAAAATATGCTACCTCACCTGAAAGACAACCACTTCGAACCGTTGACTAAGATTTTGTATTAAATACCATTTAGTGTCAAAGTAATGTTTGTAATTTATTTTGTTCTATTTTAAAATGTATGAAAACTTATTTTTTTAAAGACACTGTTACTTATTATAATTTGCAGATCAAAACAATCAGCAAAGGAGGTTACTTTGGTGAATTGGCTTTAGTTACTCATAAACCTAGGGCAGCTTCAGCGTACGCAGTAGGACCTACAAAACTAGCATGTAAGTACCAAATAATATTTAGAGGTGTGCGAGATTGGTTTTTTTAATTCGAGACGAGGTCAAGAAAAAGACGAGAGCTGACGCTTAAGAACAGGCGAGAAACGAGAATTTATTAAATACAATTTATCGAGAACGAGAATAGCATTTTAGTGACAAGAATGAACCAGAATAAGAATCTTTAGTTGAGACTGAGAAAAATCAATTACCTTTTTAAATCATTTAAAGAAATGAAACGTATATGGGTAGTAATTATTAGTAAGTTAACCTTTTTTCAATTTGCTACCAAGTTTATGAAAGATATTACAAATATAATGTATCTTATAGATATGTACCTTAACATTTGACTATTGATTAATAAACCTTTACACTACATATTCAACATATTAATTTTATATTATTATATTTATTTTTACTTACGTATTTAATAAGCATGATTTAATTTACTAAAATCCAAGGTTATATAGAACTCAATCTCTACTATACTAAGTTATTGCTCTTCGCTAATTAAAGATATTAGATATTTATTTAGATATTTTTCAAAGTAATTTAAATAAGATATTGTGATATCTTAATGGAGTTGTTTGGAAAAATTCTGTTTATTTATCTTTTCATTCTAATATAACATTTTAAATTTTATAAAAATAGTAAAAATAAAACTCAATTTTAAAAACGTATCAAGAAATTGATGGCTGAATCGAGAAAAGGGTAACCGAGAAATTAGTTTTATTCTTGACAGCGAGATCGAGACTTGAGTTATTTCTTGTTACTGTTCGAGAATTTTGAGATCTTGTATACCCCTAATAACATCTAAAATGTTGCTAAAAATGTCATTCCCTTTCTGTTTCTGAACATACTTGAACTGCAATTTTGAAAAAATCTGTAGAGGAAACATTAGTTACTCGCAATCATTAAAAAAAAAACTAATGGATCAAAACTTTTGTGAAAAAGAAAACTTACTTCTTGGTATTGTAACCGAAGCTGTGAGGCAGTTTTTCCCCCCTATAAGGATGTAAATCTCTTCAGCGTTTTTAAGACAACCTTAGTTATTTATATTTTAACTGTCAACCTCTTTAAAAAAGTCTAAATATTTCTTAATTTTAAATTATAATGATACTCCACTATACCTTTTATGAAATTATAAGATTACATGTCACTTTACACATATAGTTAACTAGTAATCTATGTATAAAATTTACCCTAAATAAAAAAAAATTAAATGATTGAAAAAAAATCATTGAAACACGGAAGACAAAAACTTATGTTTTAGTAAGCAAACAATAACAATTCAATCGTAGTTTTGTAATTTACAATCAAATGAATTATTAAGAAAAATTGGTAGCAAGTTTAAGAATATTTTCAGCTTATTTTTAAGTTGTCAATTGTTGTGATTCTAAAATTTAAGATTTTTACCATAAAATATTATTTACTACAATAATCTAAATTTTGTAATCACGTGAGCCTAGTTTGTTCTGTTAAATCTAAAACTTGAATTTTAGAATTGAGTCAGGCCGCTGATCATGGGCGCCCATACCTATGGGCAGAGGGAGAACCACACCCCCCCCCCCCCAGCTCCTAGGGAAAGGAAAATGCTTGTATTATTAATTATAGTCAGGTTTTTTCTTTTAAGGGATTAGCACTAAAATATGTTTTAAATGTTAAACGTTTGATTTTAAATATACTTATTTTAAATTTTACAAGAGTTCAAGCATGAGCTACTGGGTCACTAATTGGTGCGGCCTCTAGGAGTGTTATAGGTCTTTGTGTATTCATTGACAGTGTAAAGGTACAGACTCAATTCTGTGTGGGGTAATATTTCACCTGAACAGCCAAATTGTCTTCTCAAATTTTAGAAGTTTTCTGGGGGATTTCAAAAATATCCCTGGACCCCAAACCCGGGTTTAGCTCCCCCCCCCCCCTAGAAAATATCATATGTGCCCATGCCGCTGATTATTGCAAGTGTGGTTTAAGTTTAGAAAATCTAAATTCAAGATTATAAAAACTATCTTATACCTAGCACTTAGCTAACAAAATATTTATTTTAAATTAAAATAATTTTTACTGGGATAATGTATTAAAAATACAGCTGCTTATTTTTTTTTGCCTCCATCGGATAGTGAGGTAAAAATAATGACTGTAGGGGACGAGGCCGAAATGTAATGAAAATATTGTAGTAAAATAATTTCTTGAAATAGGTTGGGGAAGTTGAGAAAAAATTCAGGAAAATTAATTACAAAAATTCTGTAAGAACAGTGTGTAAGCTTTATTCTCGCTTCTCTGTAGCATACGGTTAGAGTTTTTGGTGATCGGTTTCGGATGACTAGAGGGCAAACTTTGCCACTTTGTCGGCCTTTTCATTGCCTGGTATGCCACGATGTCCAGGGATCCATTGGAGATGTATCATTTTTGTTTTGTCCAGTTCTTGTAACAGTTCAAAAATGATGGTTTGTAAGAGTGAACAAGTTAAGAAAAATATACATTTTACATTCATGCGGTGTACAAAGACAATGTATTTGGAGGCTGTCATCTTTGTTTACTGGCCCTCACCACCAATATAGTTTATTCATGTATTGATTATTACTCTACATGTGTTGTTATTTATATTTATTTTATCAAACTTTCTGATTAGCTCAGATTACGGAGGTCTTGGCACGCTAGTCATTTTACATGTTTACTATAGCATTTTATAAACCCAGACCTTATATAAATTGATATGTTTACATTCAGGCCTTAATTTCTAAATTAAGAAGTATCGGAACGCAAGCATACCGGGGGGTTTTGGGGAAATTTTTGAAAAATGCACTCAAATTGGTGCGTTTTTAATATATCTGAGCATGTTTAGAAGCAACACTTTTTACAATGAGTCAATCTAAAGGAATAAAAGGTTAAACAAATCGGTAGGGTTAAATTGCATGATTTTATGTTTTAATTACAACTAGGTTTTTTCAAATGAGTGTTACATCGAAATTTATAAAATAAAGAAAGAAATCATGTTTATAAATTCTTCATGAAAAACACTTTCACAAAACGTAGTTGTCCTTTTCATATTGTCTGCGGCATCGTCCTTTTCATTTCGTGTCGATCGCCGAATGCCTTCCTTTCGACAACCAAGATTTCACATGGCGTTCAGGTTTATTCTCTTAAATAGGGGGTAAAACTAATTTTATACAAAGTAATTCGCACACAGTTTTTACATGTTAAGAACATCTTCTGGTGAGAGTGTGCAAACTAGGATTTAGCCAAACTTCTGGCAGCATATTATCTGTAGAAAACCTAAAACAAGTGCCGTCTGACCACCCTGCAGTACTGTACCTGCAAGCGAGCCTGTGTTACCAGTAAATTGACAAAAACCAGTAAATAAATTTGATTTGTATAATAAACTCTCTTTCAGTTATTTGTCTTTAGTAACAAAGTAATTTTAAGTAAGATATTGCGAAATCCTAATGGATTTGTTTGGAAAATTCTGTTTATTTACTTTTCATTCTAATGTAACATTTTAAATTTTATAAAAAGATTAAAAATAAAACTCAATTTTAAAAACGTATCAAGAAATTGATGGCTGAATCGAGAAAAGGGTAACCGAGAAATTAATTTTAGTCTTGACAGCGAGATCGAGACGATATCGAGTTATTTCTTGTTACTGTTCGAGAGTTTCAAGATCTTGCACACCCCTAAGAACATCTAAAATGTTGCTAAAAATTTCATTCCCTTTCTGTTTCTGAACATACTCGAGCTACAATTTTGAAAAATCTATGGTGTAGAGGAAACATTAAAAAAAAAAAACAAATGGATCAAAACTTTTGTGAAAAAGTAAACTTGTTAGTACCGTAACCGAAGCTGTGGAGCAGTTTTCCCCCCTACAAGGACGTAAATCTCTTCAGCGCGTTTAAGACAACCTTAGCTATTTATATTTTAGCTGTCAAGCTCCTTAAAAAAGTCTAAAGTTTTCTTAATTTAAAATTATAATATATTAGTATAGTTATACCAGGTGTCTTAAAAGCCCCCCCCCCCCCATTATTTTTTATTAATCTGTAATGTATGTTGACTCTATTTGATTGGCCATTATGTCGGATAGAGTCAACATACAGACCTCCGGCTTTCGCCAATCTTCTTCTTTTATCAAGACCTTTAAAATGAGGTGTCACTCGATAGGGGTTCTCATTTAAAATGTTCGACATACCCCCAAAATACCCCATTTTTGGGGGAGGGTTTAAAATTTACGATACACCAAAAAACTCCATATTTGGTCATGTTAACAATCCCCAAAGCAAATTTGTTTTAAGACACCTGGTATAAGAAATTATTTTTGCAACTTTAATAATAATATATGTTCAAATCAGCTTCAAAATATACTTTATAGTTGCATTTAAAAGAATGACCAGTGTCCTGAAAAGTACGGGAGAGTTCCGTCGTGCTCCGGCTGAAATTAAGCCCTGTTTCCAGTGTTGTTACATAATAATTGCATGTCTTCATCGATGTTTAGCCTTTGCATGAATTGTTCTTAAGATTAAATTTAAATTTCGTTGTTAATTTATCGTTTTTATTGATTCATTAACTGTAAAAAGTCTCTTTCTCATTTTTATGGCTTCTACGCTTAATTTTCTAAATTTTACAAAAATTTACCACCCAAATTAGTTTTGGTTACTGTATTCTTTGTGTTGTATTCTGGTTCTGTGGAGTTCTACCGAGGACCTTCGGTCAAAAATTATTAAATTAGTTATGCTTGGTTTATGATCCGAACAATAAATCAATTATATTATAGATAATTTCAAGTGTTTTCTTTATGCCTCACATACTATAAAAGATAATTTTCAGTAAACAAACCAATCAATTATTTCTATAAACTTTTGCACCACAAGAAATATTACATATCCCTGTACTGTACTAGCAGGTATAGTTTACAATTCACTTGACCTTTGACTTTTGATACTATTACACTTTTGACAGTTACAACATGTTCTGCTTTTATTCATTGCTTATCTGTATTTGATAGCTTTGCTCGTAATAACTAAATAAGTTTGTCAAATATTTATTGTGTAATTGACTACTTAATTTACCTAAGAGCTAGATGGAAGTGGCGGGTCTCAGGAAATATTAGCACTAAGCCAATTTATTTTCCTGCATTATTGTGCTGATTTGTCATAAAGTTTCAGCAGAATAAAGGAGACTGAATTAATCAAACAAATCCTATTATTTTAAATGAGCAATTCTTGTATCTCTATCTTTGTATCTGTCACAGATCTCGAAAACGGCTCTAACGAATTCAAAGAAATTTTCTATTTAGGTGTACTTTTGATTTTTAAGTACACCCATATAGTTGTATTTCGTGTAAAAACACATTTTTTTAAGAAAATCTAATTTAAAAGTTGAAAAATTTTAACATGGGGTCTATGGGTTGCTATGTTGGTTACAAAATAACAACGAAATAGTAAATAAAGCAATCAAAACAGCTGTTTATAAACAAGCCATGAGATTGAGTACTATCCAAAATCAGCTGTTCATTGGATAGGTTTTAATTACTGTTAAAAAACAAACTAATTTACACTAACACGGATTAGAATAAATTGGGCCTGATTTAACAATTTATTTTGTAAAAAAAAAGTAAACTCGGCAAAGATGGATAAGTTCTAACAGTCAATTTTGTAATATAGGCCTGGCTTATTTCTGAAACATAGTATTGAGGTTATGTTAATCCTGCAATAATTTTTACTACTGTATATTTAGGCCTGGTTTCAAAAATTTAGTTGACAGAAGATAGTAGAACTAGGACTAAAATCGTAATGAAAGCCACTCACGTTTCTAAAGCATGTATTTGAGGTTATAATTAATCTTGTAATTACTGTAAATATATTTAAGCCTGGTTTCATAATTTTACAAACCGATGTACAAACGAGCCAAAGATTAACGAGATTCTTTACCGAATTTTCCAACTGCGAGCGAAGCGAAGCAGCCATCTAAGGCCGAAGCGGGGTTGGGACGCGAAGCGTCCAGGGGCAGAGCTCCTAGTGTTTACTTTAATAGAAACAGAGTAGATGCATTAGGGAGTATGAAATTTAGTCGATGGAAATTATTTATTTATTATTCTTTTTCCAGGCAATAATTTACAATTCGTATAGCAAGTGTCAAAAACAAAATGTAGACGAATTTAATACATTCAAAGTAAAAGAAATTGGCATAATATATAATGACTACACGATAATGTTGTCACATAATTTACTATGGTTAAAATTACAGTCAAATGTGTAATTGTTACAATAATTCAAAATGTATACATGATGAAAGAATGAAATGCATAATAATGGCTATGTCATAAACTCATCCACTAAGTAGTACTCACCACACCTCTTCATAACAGAACATATTTCACCCCTGATTAAACATTTTTTAAATTAGGGTTTTGCTTCAAAGACTCTGGAAGTGTGTTAAATAGGGAAATTTCAGTTTGAGTTGGAAGCCTTCTGTGGGTATCATTTCTGAAAACACCCCTTTCCCTTTTACTTTCTCACTATACTATAGTATAGAGAAAATATAGTGATTGCAAAAAAAATCGATGTTGAAATTTTTGTGGAAATATCCGTTTTGGGACCCTCTGAGTCCATAAAAGTGGTTTTTACAAAATGTCTGTCTGTATGTATGTCTGTATGTATACAAAGCTAGAGCGAAAACCATTAGATCGATTTCGAATAAATTTGCACCAAACATGTCAAGTGGGCGTATATATATGCTCGAAAAAGGGTTTTGACACATTTTGAAAAACAACCCCCTTTTTGGCCGAAAAACCCCCAAAAAATTAGTTATTATTTTTTTATGAAAAAACGGCTCTAACGATTTTGATCAAATTTGGTTTATTTGTAGCCCTTAATGTACCCTACCGTCCCTACCATATGCATAAAACAGTATCCTTCTAAAAATTCTTGTTTAGCTAATAATAATAATAATAATAACTGATTTTGGGGGTTTTTTTGGCCATAAAGGAGGTTATTTTTCAAAACCTTTTTTCGTGCATCTATAAAGGCGTAATTGACGTATTTGGTGCAAATTGTTCGAAATCGATCTAATAGTTTTATCTCTAGCTAATAATAATAATAATAATATTTATTACTTAATCTCCTAGTTTAAAATCACCTCTCCTACCCCTCCTACAATAATGAAGTCACAGTGAATCTGTTTAATAACTTAAATATGTTTGTGAGAAAGTATGTGCCAGTTTCTGGTACCGTTTATTGTAATAGTTATGAAAATCACTGTTGCGAGCTGTTTGCCTCTTTAATACACAATATTACCTCTAAAATATATTTACTGGGGGAATGAAAGAACATTTAAATAGTTAAAAGCTTCCCTGCAAATATCTCTTGGTTTCTTTTGGAAAGATAATACTGTTTGTAAGTGTTGTTTGCTAGAATTTCCCCACAAACTAACCCCATAATTTAAATGAGGCTGAATTAGATAATAAGAAGCCTGTTTCAAAAAATATACAGTTGTTGCAAAAGTCACTTGACACTGCTTGAAACAAATGTTTAATTGATTACAGACAATACTAACAATCATTTACAATTATTTTTGTTTTAAACTGTTTTCCTTCTTCGTTAATGCATCTTTCAAGTCTTCCGGGAACACTGTTATGTACTCTAAGGCATAGTTCACTATCACTGTTCAAATCATGGGATGCGTCACATTTATAGTCTTTCAATTCGTCAATGGTTAGTGGGTTTTTAGAGTAAAGAGAGTCCTTGACGATACCCCATTCGAATAAATCCATTGGCGTGATATCTGGTGAAGGTGGAGGCATGTCAATATATGCCCTTCGACCAATCGCTCTTTTTTCAAAAGTTTCGTTCAAATAATCGTGGACTGCAGTATCGTATGTGGTGGAGCACCATCATTTTGGAAGTAAATTATCTAAAAGTTTTCAGCACATGCCATGAGTCTTTGTGCCGCATAATTTTGAAGCATATCCAAATATTTATCTTCTCTCGCTGTTTCTTCAAAAAATTATGGTCCAAGTACGCCAAATGATGATATTGCCCCTTAAACACTCACACCTAATTGATTGAGTTGTTGCTCTAACAAAAGATTTTCAATTTACCAGTAAGTATACCAGTTATGTCTGTTAACTTGTCCGCTTAACTTAAAATTGGTCTAATCAGACCACACAATTTTATTGAATAACTGAATATCATGTTTGTGGTTAATCATCAACTTGCAAAACTGAAGAAATTGATCTGGGTCATCTTCAAGTAGCCCATGTACTAAATGTGGAATGTAAACTTTAAATTTAAGTGTGTGTAACTTCTTTGCACAGACCTTCTTGATAACTAGCTCACAAGCTAATAGTCTGGGTGATTTTCATGGACTATGAGTCACAGCAAAACAAAAGCTCAATTAATTTTCCTTTGTTGCGACTGTTATTGGAGGGCCACATCTTGGTGCATCCATAGCATGTCCATCTTGTAAGACGTACACTGTTTGTCTAGAGGGTGGGTTTGAATTAAAATGTCTACCCCATTCATTAATAACTGCAGAAGCACCAGTTTTATAAAAAGTTTTAAAAGCGAAAATCCTTTCTTCTTTCATTAACATCGTTACAACTATTTAACACAAAAACCAATTCGGAAACTGCAGCTTTAAACAAGTTCAGCTGACTAGACCGATGTTGTGTTTGCGTTTTCGCCACTTGACAACGCATAATTATCAATATTTTGTAATACCAACATCACGGGCTATAACTATTGTACTACTTCTTACTGTCAATTTGTTTTTATAGAATATTTTTTTACCGACTGTCTAGTGAATTTCGGCCCAACTGTATATCACAGTATTTGACTAAATAATGAAGCAAAAACAATCCTGAAGTTAATTTATGACATACACTATCTAAATGATCAACCCAAGAATTAGAATTACGGGCTGTTTTGAGAAATAATTCCTTTAAATATTTTCAGAGATACAGAACATATGTTAGGCCACCTAACATCGAGTTTATGGTTTTATAATATTGCTAATTTGTGTTATCACTTTTCTCATAAAATATTCTTAGTACTTTAAATTTATTAATTCTTGTTATTAACCTTTAAATTTTGTATTTACATTAGTTATATGGATTCTGAGCCTAATCTTTGTTTTCCAGTCCTGGACGTCGAAGCTTTCGAACGGTTATTGGGACCATGTATGCAGATCATGAAGCGCAACATTAACGATTACGAGAGCCAACTATTAAAAATATTTGGTTCCAATCATAATATTACGGACGTACGATGAAGATTATGTCAAGATGCCGTAGTCGATATAAAATTATATTCCTTTGTAATTACCTAAAACTCATCTGCACTGTCATCGTTCACCAAATACAACTTCCTGACTGGCAATATCAAAGTATTATTTTGGAAGTGTGATAAATTAAGTATTATTCAGCCTTATCAAATTTGATACCAAAGTTGTCTTATTTGTCATCGGTCATCTACTTTACTGCCTTCGCCCATTATCACGTTAACTTGTTGTACGTTTTTCCAAAAATTTGAGTTTATTTTTGTTGAATAAATTATTTATACTTGTCATATTTTTATTATAATTTTAAAGAATTATTTTTTATTGTTAAGGGTGACTGTTCCCGAATTCAGAGCGAATCGTTTCCCGCAGCTTTACTCGCTTTTAATTTGTACCGTTTTCGCAGGACAGTTTCGAACGCAGAGAGAGAAAAAACGGCATAAAAGGGTACAATCTCGAGTTATATTCTGGGATCATTTGATAAATTACGTACCACTTAATGTAATGTAGTTGTAGAAACCGTGTTAATATTGTAGTAAAATCGATGTTATGACTGACTATTAGGTTTCTTTGTAAACATTTCAAACGAAATACTTCTAAATGCACTAAAATCGTTTTTATCCGAATCTTGTTTCTTTGAAAATAATTTTCATTTGTGTGTATACATTTTTTTATCGCTATAATTATTAAATATCATGTACAAACGAGCACAAGTTATGCAACATGTTTTAAAAAAATGTATATTAAACTATAATACCGTTGTGTATCAACAGAAATTTATCAAAATTATTAGTTTTGGAAAGCATTGACTTAAATTTTCATGTAGTTCCCTCAAGTTCGGATAAAATAGTTTTCAGTGTATTATAAAGTTTGTAAACTATTCTCTACAATCGTTTATCTCCTCGCAATACTGTCATTTTGCATAGCAGTTAATTTCGAATGTAGTACAAAACTTTAAAATTCCGATACGTTATTTGCACATACATTGAGATTTAACTGTGCCAGAATTACTAAAACTAAGGTTAACATTCCAGAATAAATTCTTATACGATTATTATTAGGTAAATTAATTTTAAAATTGTTTACATTTTTACTAACGTAACATTAAAGTTGCCAGATCTTGGAAGAGTGAAATCGGGACAGTTGAAACTTGGCTAGGAGGCATTTTGTGGGGAGGGAAATGGTGTGCATAAAATTTTCGACAAATTTAACACCACTAATTCGTATTTTAGGATACCTAAATCATTTTTTTGTTTTGTTTCTGAAATCGTTTTAGTAAAAGATCAATAGTGTGTGGTTACATTTTGATCGCTTGTGTTGATTTAGTAATTGAAGTTTCCGGTTTGAATCTACGTGTAAACCACGAAGCAAACAAATTTAATTTCGGATGCGGTTGCATTTTGCTTCAAACAACAAACACAAAATTAATTATAAGTAAACTCCGAAGATATCTGGCAAGTGATAGTGATCCTACACGATTGCTGACTAAATTTAACCTTATAATTTTAATATGCGTAAATTAACACAATTTTATTAGTTTACTTAAAATTAGACCCCAAAAATAAATAATTCTAAAATTAGCAAAGACTATTACGTTATATTTTTTACAATTAAGTCTCAGGGTGTCGACATACGTTCACTTGACCAAACCGTTAATTCCGGCTCTTGTCGATTCCTAAAAACATATCTTCAGACGTTAGAATAGTATCCTAAAAATAAAAACTCTGATTGTCACCTATACCTTAACTGTTCAATGTTTGTGTATCGTTGTAAACTAGATGAATTTTTATGAGAAAAAAACGCATCGGATGAGTGTAACCAATTGTTTTGGAGTTTTTAATCGTTTCCAATGTGGCATAAATGACTTCCAAAGTCTGTTGGTTGAAGGAGGAGATATTAATGTGGTAATCAAAGTGTCTAGAATGTTGAGTATTTTACTAGTTTACCTGGATTAGCATTTTCTGTGAACATTGTAAATGGTTGTTGTAAAATAGTTTAAAAATGTGATAAAGTAATTCAACAGTTAACTTAATATTAGTATCTGTAATAACAAAACACAATGTCAGTACTTTTAGCAAGCTTTTTAAGAATTTAAATTCAATTCTCTACATTGAGGCATGCATGTACTTTTAAAAAGCTCCTCGGCTTTTAGGTGTCATTGCTAAGATCTGCCTCTCAAAGCGGATACTTGATGATATGGTTTCTTTTCATATGACAAAGTCATGACTTTACTGCCACGCCAATGCTACCCACCATTTGTAACGTCTATACATGATTCCTGCAGTCAGAAAAAGTCATGGAAAATTTTTGCATAACATTGAGCTCCGACGATGCAAAAATTGAGGAGCCTTTCTTTGATCTAGCGCATAAACACAAGCTGTTTAAGAAGTTTTTTCATATCTCCAGCAGAGTATTAAAGTTCTAAAAAAAGTAGCCGGCACTAAAAAAGTACTTTTTCCACCCATGTTCCTTTTTTAAAGAAATTAGAAATAAAATGTTATTCATAATAATATTAAATTTTTATTCAAGTGAGCCTAGTTTGTTGTGATAAAATTTATAAGTTGAATTTTAAGATTGTGTGACGCTGTTGATTATAATAATTGGGGTGTAAGTTCAGGGAATTTAAACGCTCAAAAGTGAACACGTACTTTTTCCTCTTAATATTTAGAGCTGTGTCCTGAGGAAATTTTACATATTATCAATACTAAAAACTGAAGATACAAAAATTACTTATATTTTAAGACTTAGCATCCAATGCTTAGTTTAAATAAAATCTATATGCGCTGGGGTATACGCTAAAATACACCTCCTTTCTTTGTCTTCCGCTGAAGATGGTGATGTAAGGGGTATAGCTGTATTGGTGTAGAAGTGGTCGCAAAAGAATTTATGTTACTAAAATTTAGTAAAATAATTTCAAAATATGATGTAAATTGGTTAAGAAAGTCTGGAAAAATCAGGGAAATGTACAGTCTCGCTAATCCGGTCTCCGATGATCCGAACGGCCCTAAAAAAAAAATAGAAATTGCAGTATTTTACTGGGTACATGGGTACAGTACACGCAATTGAAGTTTGCCTCAAACGAAAATAGTTAAGGGTTCATTTGTCCTTGGCTATTATTAGCGTGAAGAGAAAGCTCAGCCGAGGATAGAAAGGGTCGGCCCACAGTATTTCAAGGAAATAACTCACATCACCAGCTCGCTGCACTATACCTGACTGCAGACTGTCTGTCTAATTACCTGTCGAATCAACAGTCCCTTTTTGATTTGTTTCTCGCTAGACGTCTGGAGTGCAATTTTCAGTGCTCCCTATTCATTTACATTGTGGTTTCAATAGCTGAAAATCTTAGAAATTTGACAAACTTACAGTTTAATAGTGTGGGACGCTAATGGTGTGTTCACAATTTGAAAATAAAAATGGTTTGGCACTTTAAAAATCGAAGAAAGTCCAAACTTTTTTATACTTTTTAATTCGTGACAGCATTGCGAGAAAATATTTTGTTTTTAGGGCAGGTGCGTCATGCAAGCGAGAGATGTGTAGCTGAAAAGCATTTACTGAAAAATATTTTTTGAAATAATTAGCTATTGTAGTTTCTATCATACAACAGTTAGAACACGAGCTTCATTTTGCGGGTAATGTGGCAACATGTACGGGCGGCCAGCCAGCGGGTCGCGACTTACATATTGTGTGAGTATTTGACTCTAAAACTGGCTTCACTTTTTGCGTTCGACTTGACCAGTCAATTCTGTGGTCGCTGATATTTACTGTGTACTGTATTACCAAATTACCAATTTTAATACGTTTTCTCACTAAAAACATAAAATGGTATACACTTCATGCATTTTTTAAGCTTTTTTCGTCTAATCCGGACAAAGTCCGATCCCGTCAAGTCGGAGACTGTACTGTACTACCAACATTTTTTAGGAAGTATCGCTTACTTTTGAGATCCTCAATTAATAGATCTTAGGCCAGTGTAAAATTACTTTTTAATATCTCGGTAACAAATATTTCTTTTTAAGAATAAAATGACCTTGTAGGCGAAGAGTTAGCGTACCAGACTAGATAAAGGTCTCCGGTTTGAATCCAAGGAAAGACTACGAGTTTGTCAGGTTGGAAGTAGTTGGTTTTAGGCGATGATTGCATATCCGGTGCTTTTCGCCTTACATTAGAAATAATGTTTTGATAACTCAGTCGTTCTGTACAGTAATGGTCACCTCAGTTTAGCCAAAATTATACCTACACAACTTGCTGTGTGAGATAAGTTTTACTGAAGTAGTGTTTTATTGTTACAGATTAAGAACTAATCTATTTTTAAGACTTAGAATTAATTTTGACTTTTTTATCACTGTGCAATTCCTGTCTTACAAGTGAGTTCACTAAATAAAAATTCCTAAAATAAGTTGTTATTTCTTGGCTAACAAGCTTATACTAAGGACTGTACTCTTTGAAACTAAATTTTTGTTCATGACCTGCAGACTGGACACTTTGTGATCTAAGAAAAATCATTGTAATATACCATTGTTGAATTTTGGAAATATTTATTATATAAAAGTTTACTTGCAAGTTTTAATTGTACACATTTTATTGTATATAGTTTTCATCACATTTTAAATTCATCACATAGACTATACAAATTGTATGTTTTGTTGATATATTATTTACTGTTATGTTTTTAAAATATTTATGTATGTGCAATTTTTTTAAATATTTTTAAAACTCCCATCCATGTTTAATACTTTTATTTCATTTTACAACAAATAGTTGGAGAGGAACTTTCCAATTTTTAGACTTTTTAGTCTGACATAAAGTCATAAAATGAAAGTGTTATAGAAAATATGTAGTCATGTGTCACAAAAAAGATATTTTTATGTTTCTATTCGTACTTTCATTTACAATTTAACCCCACGATTGCTCTAAACAAGATAGCTGAATACCATCTGTCACTGCTACTATTGTATCAAAAGTTACCCTTGGTGAGGCTTTGCTATCTGCCAAATTGTATTGGGATATTAGTTTGGTACCCTAAAAATAACTATTTTTAAGTCTACTTATTTTTTTTTAAATAAAGGGGTCTAAAAACAATGTTTCTGAATCCTATGATGTTGTCTTCGAGATATTGCTGAAAATGTTTCCAAAAAATTATTGCTTAGTTAGGTAAGATGGAATTTAACCGTTTGCGCTCCATAGGCGAATTCAGTCCGACATTGCTAATTTGCCATTACGCTCCACTGTCGGACTCATTCCGACACACGTTTGAATATGTCTATGTTCTAAACAAGTGTAGAATCTGTGGTTTTGGGTCTAATGAGACTTCAATGTTGTTAAAACAGTTTAGAAATCCGTGACAGATTATATTGGCTGTGGATTATATTTTATATCTCTCTGAAGTTGAGCAGCTGTTTGCCAGTCTTGATCGAGAAATACAAGTAGCATTATCTGTTATTTTGCGTCTTGTCACTTTTGTTTACGCTTTTTCAAGTGGTATTTATTTTTATTGTTATTATTTTGCAGTTTGGAAAGCTCTTTTGTGTAAATTTTGTTTATGTAAATAATGTAGTAATCTTGTTTTTGTTTTATTTTGTGTTGAGATATGGCAACTTTTTAAACTATATGTACCATTATTTCACAAAAATGTTATTGTTAAAATACATTTTTGAATAAATATAAATACAATTTTATTGACATATTTAAACAGACATATTTACTATAAAAAGTATTTTCCAAGCTCCAATAATTTTTATTACTACTTAAAAAAAACACATTTTTTTACTTGTTTGATCTAATATTCAAAATAGGCCTACTCAATAAAAACATGTTGTTAAACCTCAAGACTATTTTTTAAATTATTTATTATAGTCACATTTAGTGTAATACAGTATTTTAAAAGCTCTGAACTCTATTATTATTATTTTTAATTTCATTACAAAACAAAATAATCAATAGATTTTTCTGACCGATTATATTCAAAACAGGCCTACTCAATAGAACATTTTTTATTTAATCTTTCACCAATTTTTTCCTTATTCTCTGGTTTGTTCCGAACAAAATGATATATAATAAGTTATGTTTACTATTTATATTATTTTTTTTTGCGAATTTACAAAAATAATTCTTCAAACAGTAATATTTTAATTGGATCTGGTGGAGCAGCCAAGTGTCAAATAAATAGAGTGCAAAAGGTTAATACTGTATACAGTTGGATTGTTAGAATCCGGCTATTGTTGGCTTTCTCTTATTGTCATTCCACTCCCTTTTCTTCATTATTCCTATGAGGCAAAAAATTAAACAACATGAACAAATTTATGGTCAATCTCACCAGGTCTGTTTATTTCCACCATTTTATTTCAGCAGAAATGTTGTTATCTTCTTCCAACCTCTAAAGACTTTTTGTAGACTTTGACTTCCTCTCCTCTCTCCTCTATCTATCTACTGTGTTGCCTCTCCAGTTTTTTGTCTCCATTTAATCTCCATCCACATAAATCTAGCGCCTTTTAGGTCTTCCCATTCTTCAATCATTTGATCAAGCGTTCTCCTTCAAAACATATAATTTATAAAATTAGCAAGACAGATTGTTAGCAATCGATCAAAGGTAGCAACCGAGGGGTTAACATTATTTTCTGTGTAATTGTTCACTTTTCTTCAATTTGCACAAATTCTATTAAATGATAATATCTCCTGCTTATCAAAGAACTGAAAATGTGCCACATAAAGTAAAATATATGTTAAGTACATCCTTGTAGTAAATATTATGAAACCCCGTAGAATAGAGCATGTCACAAGACAGTTAAATTACAATTATAATATAGTCTTAAACACAAATACATACTTACGTACGTACACGAGAAGGCAATGCATAGCAGGAAGAATCAATTTCATTCTAGTCATCTAACATGTTCTCAGATGTAAACATTGTTGTTAGTTATCATATTTTATTTTACTGTTATATCTAAAATGTTTATTCAAATAATATAGCTTATGGTAATGGATACAAATTAAACTATTGAAGCAATGTTTGTAATCTGGTTTGTGGAAAAATATGGTTTGTGGCTATTTCAAAATGTAACATTTCAAATTATTCACTGATGAAGGGATAATTTTATTAAATTTGCTTGCCCTAAAGAGATTTATTTCTTGACAGGCCATTTTCTTTTTAAAATTACCAATTTTATTGTTGTAATTCATTAACATTGAAGACATGTTTTGTATTTCGTTTGTAGAATTTACTCAATGCGATAACTTACGAGTGAGGCTGTTTCGGTATTGGTAAGCATTGTCGAAAAGTGGTAACGAAACTTTCTAGTTTTGTTTCAATTTTTTGTTCAAAACTGGTCGCATTTTATTTGCAAATTATATTTTGGCAGAATTTATTGTAAAGGTTTCTAAGTCCTAAAGAAAAAACAAATTATTTATTAAATAACTTACGAACGAAAACAGTAAAATTAAATTCATAGAGTACAAAATTGCCTGTGATATAATAAATTTAACAATTTATATAAAAATCCACGAAGACCTTGCTGTAACTGACTAATTGGGAAATGACATTGTCCGTTGTATGAAATGCATTCAAGTGTGACGTAAGTAGATTCAAGTAGTAAGTGCATTTAAATTCATGTGCGAGTCACATTTAATTTGAATCTTAAGACATCTTTATTAACTAGAAAATAACTTGCGTACAAAGAAGAATGATCAATTTTGAAAAACGTTTACAAAGTTATGCTATGAATTAAAACACGTTAACACAATAAAAAGTAAAACAAGCAAGAGAAATAGGCATGTACTAGTGATGTTATGATCGAATAAGAAATAATTGTTTATTTACTTGCATTCGATCATGCAATTAATTCCTTCCATGAATTTCAATCAAACATAGTTTCTATCATATTTACCACAAACCAAATTACAACTTTGTTGTTTTCATTTAAGTAAAATACGCACTTGTAATAATATAATCTGATAGGTCAATGTATTGAAGTGAATACTCTGACTGTTTGGGAACAGTGTTTTGTGAGTTACTTTATGTTAAGAGTGATACGAAGGATCTATCAGCAGAGGTTAAGTGGTTTATGAAATATAGACAATCGTTAGCTAAGCCTTGGCACTACATGTTTTATAAGTAGTTGTGGTATAGGTTGTGGTTCTTTTACATAAACTTAAGACTTATGTTTACGCATCATTACCGTTTCTGATGAAGAATTCATCCTTTTATACTTGCTTATAGCGAAATGTCGCACATGACATGTTTTTTGTGATAAATTACTCAATTTTCCAAATACTATAGTAAGGGCAAATTTGAAAACAGTTTGGACAAAATTAAAATCAGATGATTGGGTGCCAAAATATGAATAATGAAAGTTGACACTTTTTCCTCAAATACTTTCAATAAATCACAATTTTGAAAATAAAACAGCGACACATTAAAATTTGTCTTCAATTACGATGAATTCTTCTCTAAAACGTTCAAGGTTATGACTAAATACATAGGCTCTAGTTCTGTTTATTTTTACTGGTATTAATATTATGGTGCTAGTGTTACAGCAGAAGTTTCATAAGAATCTGTTGAACATTTTACATTGATCAGGTGATCTTGATCAAATTCATTTGTTCAATATAAATCGATCAAAAGACAAACCTTGGAAAATTGAATGCAAATGTTTGTAATTAGAAACTGACTTCTTGTTAAAAATCAGTTTATATAATCCGAAATACGTTGTTTTCTCTTCTTAACTTCAAAAATATTAAACAAAATTCTCGTGTTGCATTGAAAAAATCCAATTTTCCTTTGGGCCATAATGGTTTTTAAACTGTGTAAAATTCTGATCGAATTATATAACTATGAACTCTAAGTATCATGAATTCATCAGTGTTTTGTTCAATTTAATCAACTGAAACTATAAAATTAATATTTATGATTTCAAATCTATATTATAGAATGTGTAGTGTATAGTAGAGTATTGTGTTTGGAACAGTGAATGTTAATATGGATAAAATGTGTTCATCACCTTGACAGCTAAAACTATCGCTGGTAGAATTGTAAAAACCAGTGCAAAATAATGTAACAACTTCGGAACTGTTATATTTGGTTTCCCGCTCTATACTTTAATGATGTAGAATAATTTCAGCGCACAATATTTGATATGTTTATATTCACCAACGTTGATTTGAAAAACTACAGGATAAATTCAAACTTTTATTTGAGCTTATTTCATAACTTAATCAATGTTGATGCATTCTCTAGTTTAATATTTTTTGTCTTGTGTATTAAAAATATAGTCTTCTGCCGACTTTCAAGTCAAAACTTCTTTGAAATTTATACCTCGAAACATTTTTGTTTCGTATCAAAAACCATAATATTGTTTATGGAAATCTAAAATGGTCGAATACCAATCTTAATTTACTAGAAATAATAATACAATCTAATTAAATTTATCGGCGTAAATTTACTATACGACCCTCGGCTGATATTTGTTAGACGACGACATTGTTTTACAATCTGCTGTTAAATGTTAATACAGGCTACTGTATCTAAAGACTATAAGTTAGAACGTCAGGTTATTTTTTTTCCTTGCATTTCTGTCAGTGTAGGGTTGTATAGTAAATTCGCGCCACTTTATCTTTAAAATATCTATGGCAAGTCTTGCTGGTTCTTATCCAAGTCATGTTATAAAAGTATATCTGAACGAATGTTGTGACTTCTTTTGTTAAAAATTACATGTTTTGGAGTACTTAACCCCTGATCATGTTATTACTCTGAAGAGATCATTGCGGATGAAATGCAGTACAAACACATAATAATTATTGCACACAATATAAGGTACACAACTCTTAACTTGATGCTGTTGGTCTCGGAAACATTTAATTTTCAAAAAAAAAAGGCAACAGATTCAGGTAAATTTATATTAGTTTAAGTAATTTGTTTAACAGCTCAATGTGAATAATGTAAATTTATAAAATTTATTGACTTCACAAATTTTAATATGGATTTAATGATATGTTAAGAATCCCTAACAAATCCTCATGTCCTTATTATGTAAACCCAGTGATTTGTTACCTTGAATCTAATCATTTCACATACCCAATGATTTTAATTGTGTTTATGAAATAAGCTTAAATGTTACCTTATCAAATCACTTCCGTTAAACATCACTTCTTTGCTTTAAGATTACCAAAATAAACAACATTTTGCTTTCCTTTAGAAGTAATCATTCCCTTTAGTTAGTTACATAATGTAGTTTAATTTATTGCTTGCTTGTATTGAGTGTGCCATTACTGAGTCGTTTTGAATTTAAGGTAAGAGCACAACTCTGTATGGCGTCTTTCTGTTGTAGTGGATATTGTTTGTTTTCACCAGGGTATAGTGGTTAGGAAGGATTAAATTATTTATTTAAATATGTTAACTATCTTCAGTGATACTGTCCTGAGTGCAGTTTCGGCCTGACGGAGCTATTTTTAAAGGTTATAATATATTAAGTTTATGTATCCATATTACAAACAACACTTCTGTTTTATAAAGAATTATTATTTTGTCTAATGTTATTGAGTTAGATTGTAGACAAGCAGAGAGGTGTACAGTGGTTTAACTCCAATTAAGTTAACTTGTGCTTAGTCTTCTTCTTATTTGGGCAGTGCATTTCTTTGAACGCTGATCTCAAGGGTCTATTGCACTGGATAATCTTCCCTGTCAAGGTCTGTAAATATTAAGTGTTGTCCTTTGTCCAGGGCTCCAAAGGTTTTAAAACTCGTCACATTTCCTAAACACAGGCTTCCTTGTGAAAATTCCTATTCTTTGCACGAGTTTGCTCGGGTGATGATGTCCTACAATTTCTTTATTTTGAATTTGCTTAGCATTAGAATAACCTAAAAGTTCACGCAACCTCAGACCTGGGATGTCTCTCCACCTCCTTCCGTGCTCTAGTGTGCCCCACTTTATTTGTCCAGCCGGTATCAAGTTAAGACTTTAGCAAAAAACAGATCAACAAGCACTTCTACGCTTTGGCAATAGTTTTATCGATGTTTTACGTTCTGGTCGCATTTTTGGCGTTGGTATTATTTGATACAGTAAAGGCTGGCACACACAGCAGCAGGCGGATGTTTTTTCAACGAGCACAACTGCAGACGGACTCGTGCAGATGTTTTCTCTCCCCTGCTCGTCTTCAGTACAGTATACTGTGAGATGACGTCAAATGATGTACTCTTACCTTTAACTAATATTATACAATGGGATTTAAATAAAGTTGGAAGTTAAAACCGAAATGAATTTATTCGGTAATCCGTCTAATAAAAAATCAAACAAATCAAGACACTAAATAATGTAACATGGGGGTATGCAGAATATATATATATATGAAACCGCGTACGCAGCTAACTACGGAAAAAATATATATATACGAAATAAAAACTGTTTAAGAATGCTCGCGATGATCCTTAAACATTTTGTAATGGACAATAACATCATTTAAAAAATAAAATTTTTGTTTAATTCACGAAATGATAAATAACAATACAGCATATTTTGAAATATTTTGAAGAAAAAGTAAATATTTTATGCCTAATTAAAAACTTTAAGGCTTGTTTTCTCAAAATCTTAATTTCTGTATTACGCCTCTTTTCCGTTCAACTCCTCAATTTGATCTTGAGCACTCTTTTAAGCTGGGACAGACTTTCAGTTCACGTAACACTTTCAGTCTTATTTCAGAATTCAGATTGAATTTTCGTTTGTAAATTGACTGTGTCGCTCTAACTCAAATCGTAAACAATTAGGATATGAATGTACGCATAAAAAAGAATACAAACAAATATATAACCCACGTGTTTTACATAAAGCAGACAGCTCTTCGCTGGTAAACAAACCCTGTAGCCCCTGGCGAGACTGTTGAGAAACTGAGTTAGAATACTTGATACTAAACATATTATGCATGCAGCTGTTTAAAAATCGCCTCCGGAGCTATTCCAAAACGTATGCATTTCTGTGTGCGTTGGCACATTTGATAAGCAGGGGAGCGATTTTTTGTCCGTCCGTTTGCTGCCGTGTGCGTTAGCCTCTAACACGGGCAATGTTTTTTTTCTCTTGATAATTATATGTAAAATGTACAGTTTTGCAGCTTTTTTTAGAAAATTTAAATGGTCGTTTTGAAATGAGCGAAGGAAATCTGTATTTTTGGAAAACTTAACACTTTATAACCTTGAAAATTTCTACTCTGTTCAAGAGATTTATATTTTGTTTAAAACAAAATTGTGGCTGAATAGAAAACCAATTACTTAAGGACATATAATTTTTACACTAACACTTTTTCTTAGTTTTAACACAAGGGACCATCTCCTGAAGTTTGAGAACGTATTTTAAAAATACACTTTCTAATATGAGGAGAAAATGAACTTAATGTTTGATCTAGCTAATGTTTTAAGTTACAATATCTAGAACTTATATTTTATGATTACGTACATTGATAGGTTATAAACTATACAGAAAGATGTCCTAAGAGTATTATATTATGTTATTTGCACTGAATTTAGTTTTTACTGTTGTGTTTTTTTTTTTATGTAAAAGTTCAAATTAACTTAGTTAAGTGTTATTTAATATTGTTTTATTTTAATTTGGGAATATTGAAATTTATTTAGTTTTAAGTTTATTATTAATTTATTAACATAAGGCACATTGGTACAATCTTCCGGTTAGTACGGAGTCGCAATATTGTTATTATTTAATTCGAGCTTTTTTTTGGAGAAATTATAGTAATAATTAGCTTAGAATCTCCCCTTTTGTGTTGTTTCAAATTTTATTTTTTGTAAATAATGAATATAAAAAGCTTTATGTAAGAAAATATTGTTGTTATTGTAAATTGACCTTCAGTGTTGTTCATCTGTAATTAACGTCATTTCATGGTATCGGGGATTAAAATGCATTTCAGTTTATATCGGGTACGAATGGATTCATTAAAAGGTTTTATCCGAACTAAGATGAGCTAAAGTAACATTCTTATTGGTTGTACTCTTATCTAATGTGATCTTCACTGTTCCTATAAATTCCTTGAGGAAGTAAGCAATAATAGTTGAAACCAGAGTTTAAGGTATAGAAAGAGAAAATAATCTCTAGGAGCTAGATAAGGACTACAAGGAGGATCAGTAAAGATTTCCCAACAAAATTGTTTCAATTCACTCTCCTTAAGATTTGCCATGAGTTTCCCAGCATCATCATCATGCATAAAACAAATTCTATGTAGTGCGTTTTGTATCGGTTTATTAAGATTTCTTAACTTTTCGCAATAACAATCTCCTATCAAAGAAATTCCTTGATAAACAAATCCCCTTTTGTCGCAAAAAAAAAAAAAAGAAATAGTAGTCATGTTTCTTAGTGAATGTTCTTGTTCAATCTTTTGTCTAGCACATGACAAATGCAATCGGTCCGTTGTCTACTGCTGGTCTTGAAGTTATGAAAAAACAGGATTCATACCCAGTAACAATATGGTCAAAAAGTTTACCACCTCATCGTTTGCACTGCAAAAAAATTTCAACAGTTATGTTGCATGCAGTTTTTTAGTCAAAAATTCATGAAATATTAGGAAACGTCAAATACAGTTGCGGAAAGGAGAAGCAGCCTGCATGAATTTTCTGTCAACTTTTTCACCCTCGCCAGTGAAGCACTATTGCTTTTGTTGCTAACATCTTACTATAGCCGTGTACATTAGCATCATCTGTTGCTGTAGAGTACAAACTGTTGCTTGCTCGAAAATACAAACATGCTGTGTGCATCAAGATTTGCATCAGTGTTTAAGTTTTACCTTCATACCATGAAATTAAATTTATGTGTTATATTTACAATATTCTTATATAATAATATGCAAATTTTTAACCGCTGTAGCAACCATGGTTGCGACCAATTCAAGTTCAAGCATTGACTTTAAATATAAATTATTATAGGGCCTATTGATAACCCTACAAGAATATTTATAAGTTGAATATTTTTCCTTGATTATGATTTAGCATCTAACATGATGATCTATGATCTATAGATATTTATGAACATATGATCTAACATGTTTATGAAATGAGTGTACACACGAAGAATTTTTAATCAAATCAGGAAATTTTTAATAAAATATTATTTTGCATTTTACCCAACTTTTTGACACTAATAAATAATTCTTTCGTACCTGATACTGTTAATCACTAAAGGTGCTAATTTCAATGTATACAATCATATGAACTTTAATTAGAAGAAAATATTATTAGTGATTAAAATATTTAGTTAAATTTGTGTTACTAAAGTTGGCATTGATTTTAAAACAAAGACTTATATTGAGTTATGCATACGTGCAAAAATGAGTTATAATATTTTTATGGTTTTAGTTATATTCACTTTTTTTTTTAATGCAATTTAAATAAAATTTGAACTTTTTATTTTAGTTCTGTTTGTAAAATTGTCCTCAAATTGCCTACGTAGTAAATTTAGGTAAAATACTAGTAAATACTTTTTTCAGGAAAAATTTATTGAAAATAAAGTACTGTATAATATTTACGTGTCTCTGTTGTTATTTTATCTGTGCCAATATCTATTTTTTTACTCTAAGGCCGGTCGTACGTGACGCTACTGGTTAGAGACTGTTTAGAAACTAATATCACTCGACAGTATCTTGCGCGACACTGCACATGCGTTCCTGTGAAACCTCGTAGATGGTTACAAACCAGCATCACCTCGCTACCAACAGTGCCAGTCACTTGCGAGTAGTGTTGCGGACTAGATCTATTGAGATGAGTGAACAGTCTATAAATACTAAATTGATGCTCACATATGCTCTCAAATCGGTGTTTTCTTTGTATTGGTGGGCTAACTAGTGTTACCAACTCCAGAAAATTTTTCTTACCCATTCGGTTTAACGCATAAAATTTGTCATCTGCTTCCGAAGTTCAAACGCGGCCACAATCAGTCTATAAGCAAGATATATGGATGAAATGAAAGTCTTCTCTTGCGTCTATTCCTCCGATAGTGATAAGACAAAATGACAACGTCTTTATCATCGCTTGACATCTCACCGAATGAAACTAGGTCAGTCAATCTCGTTGATTTAAAATCATTGTTCGGTACATACATTTCATTTCATGTCATTTCATTTATTACAGCCGTTGACAAGTTACAATTGTACGGCCAAGTCATTTTTTGGTTTTAACAATAAATAAAATTACAACCATATACCAATAACATATTTAAAACAATCAAGATATTACATAACGTTAATAAATTAAATTTTACAAAATATTCAAAAACAAATATACAAACACAGTAAACAAATTATATAAATGACCTAGCAGGAAATCACACCTAACCACAAAACAGAGAGTCAGTGCAGAAACTCCTCCACAGAGTAAAAAGATCCAGGCAACAAAAGTTGTCTAAGGCTGTTTTTAAAAGATGTATAATTTTGTAAACTTTTAATACTTTGGGGGAGCTTATTCATCAATTTACCACCTGTTTATGAAGGAAGTTTACTGTACACATTTAACCTGTGCTGTCTAGCACGATAATTACAAGCTTGTCTGGTGCTGTAGTCATGTATGTCCATATTCTGGACATGATCACACTTAAATTTAAAATACAGCAACACTTCAAGTATGTATATACATGGAAGTGTAAGCACTCCAAACCTCCCAAAAGCATTTTTACAAGTTTCCGTTTGCTTCATTCCTGCTATTAGCCGAATGGCCTTCTTTTGCAGGACAAAAAATCTATGCATATTCTGAACTGATGAGTTTCCCCACAGGAGAATTCCATAGTTCAGATGTGGATATATAAGCCCATAATAAGCAGTTAATAGAATAGACAAATCGCAATACAATTTTAAATTTCTTAGTTCAAAAATACCAGAACTAATCTTGGCACTAATACCGCTAATTTGGTCATTCCAGGATAACTTATTATCTATAATAAGACCTAAGAACTTGACTGAATTCACTTCTTCAAGCAAATTGTCACCCAATATGACACTTGGTGTCTGATTTTGGCTTTGTTTACTATTAAAATACATATACTTTGTCGGAGTATCCGGTTACCAACCAATTAGTAACTGCAGTCAATAATCAGTTTCGTCACAAACTAGTAGCGCAATGTGCGACGAGCCTAAAGGATGATTATAGAGATTCACTGTCATTGCACCCTTCAAACAAAAGTTTTGAATGACAATAACGCAAGAGATTTACATGATACATCAAATCATTGTAATGATTATAGAAAATAGAATCACTATTTTTGAGACCAAAACTTGACTGCAAGCTGTTCTATAAAAAATTTACTAGGTGACTTAATAAGATATCCGTCAGGAAACTTGAGTTTGTTGTATCATTGAGGCAGCTTGATGTACATAAGCTGTTGAAGCAGTTTTATTTTCATGAGAACATCCCCTACAGAATGTCAAGAGTGTAAAAAGTAGCTGGCTTATAAAAAACAAAAATGGAGGCAGGAATGTTTGCAATAGAATTTATGTAATGCGAATGTTGTAGTAAAATCATTTCAAAATATGCCACGAGTTGGTCAGAGAAGTTACGAAAAACAATCAGGAAAATGAATGACAAAAATTCTGTAGGAACCCTGTACGGAAAAACTTAAAGGACATGTCCTAAAAAATCCTTTGTGACTCAACCTAAGGGAGCAGGTAAAATTTTAAGGTGTCGTTTACCATATAAGTGTTGCAGTTATCAAAAATGTTTCAGGCGAAAGATACCGGGTGTCGCTAGAAACATTAGTGTGATAAACAGGATCGGATTGTTATGCATTGAAATGAATTCAAAATGTTTAGCAACTTTTTTTCAAATTTGGCTTAGTTTAGTCGCAATTTGCCGTTTTGTTTTTTTTACAAACCTTAAGAGCGGTTGCCTCTAGCTACTTATGTAGTGGTGTTGTTTACCTATTGATTTTTTTGTCAACTAAAGATATCATTAAAACTTATTCTGTTGTACTAACCGTTAAAACATTAAAATGTTTACATGAACAACAATAAATGCCGAGTTCCTACCATTGAGGACTACTTAGAAACTATTCATACTCTTCTGAAAACTACAGGCAACATAATTTTATCCAAACATACTTACCACAGAGAGATACAGGTAAATATATTATTTTAATTTAATTATTTAAATTACATCAGTTTTTTGCAACTAAATACAATAATTATTGAAATTAAACTTGATCAAAATTACTCGTTTTGCTTAACATTGCAACATGTCGAGTTCTGCTACAAATAAGAAAAAAATGGCTATATCTCAACAAATTAAATATATGGATTGTAAAGCTTGTCTATTTATACACAAAATGATTAGCTATGTTTAGAGAGGCATAGCAATGTATAATGATCCTAATTAGTTAATTTAATATTCAAATTTAATTTTGTAAGAAGGGTAATTGCTATTGATTTGTTTTTCCTAAGTATGTGCAAGAGTTTGTGCCTTTGTATGCTAATGCGAGCATCTATTCAGTGGCAGCAAGTCCAGGGGCTCGGACGTGTAACCCAATCAAATTTAAAAAAAAAGTGTATAAAAAACACCCTGTAGGTTTTTTGTTTACAGTGGAAAATTTTATCCGGAAAGTCTGGAAACAGCTTAATGTTTCGATATAAGGAAAATTTGAAGATAGATGTGATTGAGGAACTTACTCTATCTAAAAAATACTATTTTATTAAGATTAAAAAAAAGTTATCCGCCATTTTTAATCAATTTTTATAACGAAAACATGAATTTTAAGCTGTTTGTCTATTTTTTATCAGTAGCGGGGAACATAAGCTTTAAAATTATGCTTGAATAATAAATTTTGATGAAGAATTAAGGGAGCTATCACTTGAAAAAAACACCTTTGAGAAATAATATATAAGGATAATATTTGTTCCCCTTTGCCGCCACTGCATCTATGTGAGACTGTTTATACTCAGATATTTTGACATTACTCAAACGTTTCAATGTCAAAATCTTCAGTGAGAAATAAGCTAATTAATTGGTTCAGCTACTACGTTACTGAATATGGTGACATTGTTGTTGATAGTAAACGTTATGTTTAGTTTTGTTCTACTAACTCAGTTTTTTTAAATACAGAACATTGTGTTTAAATTTTGTTTTTTTGTAACATTTAGCCAAAACTAAAATTAATAATAATGCAACCCAGCAGACTATTATAGACTAATGCTTTTTTAACACGGCAATACAAATATTCACATAAGTTTTATTATTTCATTAAAGTTTGTAAGTTTTTTTTTTAGTTGTTTTAGGTACCACAACATTTTTCTGTTAACAATGAATACAATATATGTTAAAATTATTTTAATAAAAGCCATGATTATTATTATTTTTATTATTACTAACTAAACATTAAAAAATATTCCAAATATATGTACAATAACAAGTGTTTTCAAAAAGTATTCTTTCAAAAATTTCCCTTCCGTGTAATTTGAAATAACATTAAAAAATCAATCACTAAACACCCCAGCCACTACAAACTTGAGCTTGAACAACGTTCAAATTTTGTATTAATGAAGATTAGCTAAAACACTCGACTAAGATATGATTTGATTGTTAATTAATTGTTCTGTTATCATTTGTTTTGTTTATAGTATATAACATGATAATCCCTGCAAGCCACTGTCAGTCTCCGTGCAGTTATCTAACAGAACAGAAGTGTCATGAAGATACGTTTAGTGAAATGTTTATACAGCACTGTTCAGAACCATCTGCAGATCCCTCTGGTCAGCTGTGTTGGGCTTCAGCATCAACTCAATGCTGCGGGATATTCCTCTACAACACAATCTCTGCATTATGTCAATCAAAAACAAAGGTTGAGGTAAAACTAACCGCACTTATTTTTAATATTTAAGATAACTTATTTGTTTATATTTTAGTTAATTCTATTAACGGATGTGTATTTTATTGCTTCAGTTTTTACTAAATTTATTTGTGATTATTTGTTTTTTTCCATAAAAGTTTTTTCCTTTTAAAGTTCAATTGCTTTAAAGCAATGCTTTTTTAAAGGTAGTAATCCATAAATATTTTAAAATAAGTAGTAATAATTATACACATAAAGAGGGTAAAAAACTCTATTAAAATACTAAACCGCAACTCACTAAAATAATGTGTGATAACAATCAAAATGCATAGTAAAATCAATGTTAGTAGATTTTTAAGTAAAAATATGTACTACCGTATTTGGAGTGAAAAACTATTTTTGATTTGTTCAATCTTAAAAGATCTTGACGTTGTATATTTTTCTTTTAAAAAAATACAAAACTTTGCTATAGAATACTAAGGCAACCCCTGTGGTGAAACAAATGCTAATAGATTATTGTATACTCTGATATTTTCATGTAAATGATGATTGATTAGTACAGAGGCACTTGGATCAGGTTGGTGTAGGTTGGTGTAGGTAACAATGACCTAGTTCCTTAGACAGTAGTTATGCACAGTAGGGCCAGAGTTTTTGCTTGAATGACGGGATTTTTTTATATAATAGATTCCATTTTCTCAGCTTTTGCCTCATTAACAAATGTTATGTAAAATATTTTCTGAAATGCTACACACTTTTGTTAAAAAACTTTAATTATTCAAAATAAATTTATTGTGAATATTATTACGATTAAAACATTTAGAAGATTATTTTTAAAATGTTTACATTTACAAAATACTCTAGTCAGCTTAACGCTAAATGAAAATACTGTACAAATTTATTAAAAACGTTTCATTTAGAAAGGTTTAAATTTAAAATTCATTGTGTTTGTAACCAAGTCACTGATGATTAAAAGGATAATTATGTCCATCTGTGTAACTTTTTGTAATTTAAGAACTTACTTTACATAGATTGTTGGTTGACGCTTTTCGGAACTCGTTCCGTCTTCAGATTTTCGCTCTGTTGAGCTCGTTAATACATTAAAACTGTACTGTAATTTATTTTAATGCGTTAACGACCTAAACAGAGCGATAATCTGAAAATGGAACGAGTTCCGAAACGCGTCAACCAACAATCTAGTAAGTAAACTACTTAAATTACAAAAAGTCACACGGACGGAAATAATTATCGGTTTAAATTTGTTTTCAATTCCGTAAAATGTTGATTTAAAACAAATGATTTTAAAATACCGATGATTTGAGAAATACAATATGGAAATTACCCTTTTCAATAAAAGTGGACAAGTTTTTTTATGTTCCCTGAAATACGTTTTGTAAACGTTTTTCTAGAATCAGCTCTTAGATGTGCAATTTTGAATTAACCTGATTCAATATTAGGTAATCTATGTTTTTGAATTTTAGTTTTGTGCTAAATATAATGACATGTGCAGTACAATAATGGAGTGTGATAAATAGATTTCAATATTTTTAATATTATCTGAACCGCTTTAAACAACCAGAACACAAGTTGCTAACATCTTGTTGTAGATAGTCCCTTGTATAAACACAACAGTTATTAATTCATTCATAAACTTATTATCTTGCAAGCTCTCATATCATAGATAAACCTAAATAGATTTGCAAATAACAACAAACAGTAATCAATAAAAACCACAAGTAAACAAATTAAATTTAAAAAAATACAGTGTTCAAGATTAGATTGATACATAAAAAGTCAAAGTTTATTTACTTTTTAGTTCCATTTATTACATAACAGGGTGATTCTGTTTACATCAAAATAAAGAAAAATGTTCCTACAGACATACGTCCGGAAATGCTTTTACCAGCTACCATTTAATATTTTGTTTTTTAAATATTTTTTATAGATTTAAAGATTTTTTTGACAAAACAAGAAGTTTTGAACATTAATGTAAAGACCTAGTTTTAATAAAATAATCAATTCGTTTGAAAATTGCGGCTATTTAAAGATTTTAAATTAGAAAAACTCAAAAATAGTAAATTTAAAAAAAAAAGCATCAAGAGTACATTTTTGTAGCCCGTTTAATTTCCTACAGAATGGTAAAACTATCCAACAAAACAAAGGCGCAGGGAGGTTTGAATAGGGGGGGGTCCAAAAACACCGGGGGTCTCAAATACCCCCTGGGAAAGTGGGGGCCCGGTGAATTAAAAAAATAAGCCTCTTAAAACGTGTTTTAAACCATCATAACATCACAGGTGACCTTTCAAGTTTTTCTCTATGAAAAGTCCACTTAATCACAACTCTCTCTATTCCACACGCCCCAGATATCGAGGCATTACATACAAAGTGTTCATAAAGCCCCTTTAACCCCCCTCATTATTTTTGTTACAGAAAATAAGTTAACAATACTTTGTATATATCGTGTTGCATAACAGGACACATTTTTTGACATATCTGAACCTTTATGATTTTGGGTGGCTTGAGGGGGTAGGGGTAAGTTAATAAAACTTTGTATATATCTTGTGTTGCATAACAGGACAAATGTGTTGACATATCTGTCACTTTTGGGAGGCTTAGGGAGGTAAGGGGGCTAACAATTTCAAATATAAAGGTAGATCATGTAATACACCATTGAAAAGCTTATTAAAAGAGAAACATAATGGCGCAAAAGCTTAATATCTTACTTCATTTCAAAGTAATGGACAATCAAAGTTCTGGAAAGTAACATACAACCTACTTATTCCTAATATCAACAAATTAATAACCTGCTTTGATGCTATGATTACATCATTTTCCAGAACTTTGATTGTCCATTACTTTGAAATGAAGCAAGATACTAAACTCTAGTTTGAGCCATTTTGTTTCTCTTTTAATAAGCTATTCAATGGTGTATTACATGGCCTACCTTTATATTTAAAATTGTTAGCCCCCTTACCTTCCTAAACCTCTAAAAATCATAGAGTGACAGATATGTCAACAAATTTGTCCTGTTATGCAACACAAGATATATACAAAGTTTTATTAACTTACCCTTACCCCCTCAAGCCACCCAAAATCATAAAGGTTCAGATATGTCAAAAAATGTGTCCTGTTATGCAACACGATATATACAAAGTATTGTTAACTTATTTTCAATAACAAAAATAATAAAGAGGGTTAACAAGTTTTTACGTATCTCAATAAATGTTGTGATAGGTACTCGTAATATTGCTCTTAATGTTTTTGGTTCAATACAAAATATTTTGTAAAAAAACACTTCTTGTAGTTATTTAGTTTTCCTAGATCCATTTTTTTTTTTTGAGCCAGGGGTGCAATTGGCGCCCTTGCAACAAATGGTAACTTGTAAAACTGTGTACATTAATTCGATAGGCTCAATTAATCAACTTGAACAAAATGCCTGGTAAAAGAAGCGCTTCTGGATTTATGTTATACCAATTTTTTTTTGACAACCCCTTCATGCAACCACACCTGAATGATTTCCATGCATTATAGAAGCAGCCTGAATATGTTAGTAAATAAACGGTACCAGAAACTGGCACATAGTTTCTCACAAACATATTTAAATTATTAAAACAGATTCACTGTGACTTCATTGTATTAAAGTAGGAGAGGGGATACATTAAAGTAGGAGAGTAACTAACAAATATTATTATTATTAGCTGAGAGAAAACTATTTGATCGATTTCGAATAGGCCAATTAGGCCTGTTAGGTCGATTAGCACCAAACATGTCAATTAGGCCCGTATAAATGCACGAAAAAAGGTTTTGAAAAATTTGGAAAAACAACCTCCTTTTTGGCCAAAAAACCCCCAAAAATCAGTTATTATTATTAGCTAAACAAGAATTTTTAGAAAGATGCGGTTTTTTGCATATGGTAGGGTACATTAAAGGCTACAAATAGTCCAAATTTTATCATAATCGTTAGAGCCATTTTTTTATAAAAAAATTTTTCAAAATCTTTTTTTGTGCATCTATACAGGCCTAATTGACATGTTTGGTGCAAATTTGTTTGAAATCGATCGAATAGTTTTCTCTCTAGCTTTTTGTATACATACATACAGACATTTTGTAAAAACCACTTTTTTGGACTCAGAGGATCCCAAAACGGACATTTCCACAAAAATGTCAACATCAATTTTTTTTGTGATCACTATACTTTCTTATATTTTAGCATAGTGAGTGAGAAAGTAAAATTAGTTAATAGAATAATAGAAAATATTTATATACTGTGTCCAAAATTTCTCTTGCCGGTTTAATAACTTAAAAATCAACATAGGTAGAAACATTATAAAGTCTGATGGGTCAAAAGTCTGAGACTGTTTAATATTTCGTATAAAAGGAAAATTTGAAGATAGGTAAAAAATTTGATTGAGGAATATACTCTATGTAAAAATAATTTTTATTAAAATGTCAAAAATTTGGTCTGCCATCTTGGTTCCACCATTTTGAATGTAAATTTTTTTTTAAATAGGAAAGTGGTCATGAGATACTTAATTTTAACACAGAATATTAAGAAAAAATCAATGGTGAAAACCTCACATCCATATCTCAAACCGCTCTGAAGATATTTCCATTTATTTACATTAAATCATATTATTATTTTTGTTCATTACTGTTGAAATTTATGTACATTCAATTAATACCTTACGATTTGATTGTTTTATAATGTTTAATTTTATTCAACATTAAAATTTGATAGGTAAGACATTCAATGGACTTTATTTCATTTTTACACTAAATGATATGATGCAAATATTTTCAGAACGGTTTGAGATATGGATGTGCGGTTTTCACCATTGATTTTGTCTTAATATTCTGTGTTAAAATTTTGTATAACATGACCACTTTCCTATTTACAAAAAAAAAACAATTACATTTAAAATTGTGGATCCAAGATGGCAGACAAAATGTTTTACATCTTAATAAAATAACATTTTTACATAAAGTACGTTCCTCAATCACATCTACCGTCAAATTTTCCTTATATACAAAATATTATATATTTCTCAGACTTTTCACCCACCCTATATTTTACAAATGGGTTCTGGTGGTAAAACTTTTTTCTGTATGAGACATAAATTGGCTCCTTCCCCAACATGACCTTTTTAATTGGTAGCTCAAAATTGATAGATATACTGTTCCCTTGTTTTACAGACAACTGCGCAACTCAGAGGTTGATATATTTCTAGCCACAGCGATGGTCGGACAAATATATAAAACAGCAATTTCCATTAATAGTCTTCATTCACATTCGAATAGAATAGAATAATCAACTTTGTTTGGGGCGCAGTCCGGGCTATGAAGCACCTTCTACTGAACCCATTAAGTAAATACTTGGGTGCCGTATGCAAAAATAATTATAATAATAATCTATTATCTTACATTCTTAAATGACTAAAAATTGTATTTTTGTAAATATTTTCTTGAAAATGGTTCTATGGATTTCCTTGAAATTTTGTAAACAAGGGTTTTTACTGAGAGAGTCGGTTAGACTTAGTGAAAATTTGCAAAAAATTCATTTTCGGCAAAATTTTTGAAAATTTTATATTTGTAAACATTTTCTCGTAAACGGCTTGTAAGGATCTATATAAGGGTTTTTTTTTACCTAGGAAGAATGTTGGACTTTTGTTGGGAGTATGTTTTCTGCAAGTTTTCTGGAAATTTCATATTTATAAATATTTTCTTGTAAACCGGTCTAAGAAATTCATCGAGATTTGTTATACAAGCTTTTTTTTACTTAAGAAATCTATTGGACTTGGTAAAAATTTCTGGAGTTTTTAAAAAATTGCATATTTAAAAATATTAAGATTTGGTATACAATGGTTTTTTACACAAGGAGCCTGTTGAATTTAGAAAAAATTTCCCAAAAATGTTTTTCTACGAATTTTCCGCAAATTGCATATTTGTAGAAGAGTGTTTTTATGTCTGTGTTTAGTTTTTACTTTGTGATTATATTCATTATGGTTTGAATTGACTGAGTTATTCTAGTTCCTCTTTGAACACAGGCGATGATAACCACCCAGTTTTTTAAAATAAAAAATAAACCACTTTGAACACAATGTTATTTTAATGATCAGTTTTGCCAACTTTTGAAAAACAAACCATTTCTAATACTAAACATAACATTTTTTTAATTGTATTACTATGCTTATTTAACGCATTATGAAAACTATTATTTAGTTTGCTACTTATTTTATTACTTATATGCTAATTAGTTTAATTCAAATATAAAAAAAGAACTTGAAAAAACTTAATCCAATCAGAATCTTACCCGATCTTAGATCAGTTTCCCAGTGCTACTTTAATAAATAGTCTAAGAGCCGGTGAATAAAATGATAACGTTTGATAACAATACAAGCATAAATCAATTAATGGTGATAACAAAAAGTGAAGAAGAGCTGTCCTGAAATGGTGTCCAATGTACAACTCAAGTGAATGCATCAAAGAGCGGAGTTAACCTTGAAAAGGCTGACTGAGTACTATTGTATTAGTAATATGATAGAGCATGACTAGAATATTGCTTGTAAGCACTTGTTTTTACTAATAGCATTTAGGACTTTCGCCATATGCATACAACACTTAATTTTTCAGAAAACTTCAACTTAGATAGTAAAAATTGTCCCTGTGTTTTCCTATTTTCAAGTAATTCAATTGAAAATCATGTTTTTGATCCTGCTAATAAACAAATATCTCTAAAAAAATTTTTAAATTTCAAAATTCAACGAAACATTCATAAAACTGCAGATTCGTGTAAAACAGTTTTGCCCTGGCATTCCATAGTTAATTATATGCAATTAAAAATGCACCTTATCAAATCGTCTATGTCTGACCCAATGTGTTAGCTCCTAAGACACTGAATAAAACCACCCTGAAGGTATAGCGTGAATGATTTATTTTAATTTACCTTCTAATTAACCTCTGCACCAAAGATTCTCCTTCATTAAAACAAATGTAATCAAGTTTAGCAAGTGTGGCACATCCATACTTATTAGATACAAGGTGTGATAAATTATACGGTGAATAATTTTATTACAAACAAAGTAATAAGCTTACATTGAATTTGAATTAATCTCCTTCAAAGTACTGTCCTTGGCTAGCAATGCACTTGTCCCAACAACTGCAAGCATTTCTGGAAGGCTTTTTTCCTATGGGCTTCCAGCTGCTTGGTCGTGACCATCTCAATTTCGTGAATGGTGTCAAAACGTTTTCCTTTTACCATGTTTTTTATTTATGGGAAGAGCCAGGCGGATGTTGACAGACAGGAACACTTTTTTCCGTCCAAAAGCTCGCGAATCAAAATGGCCTTGTGACACGGTGCATTGTCACCATGAAGAAGGAAGCCATTTGCCCATTTTTCTGGATTCTTTCTATGCACATCGCTTCGCAAACGTTCCAGTACCCCTTGTGAAATTCTGTGTTTACAGTTGTTCCCCTTGGAACGAAATCTGATGACACTATTGAAGAAAAAAAAAACAATGAGCATGACCTGGATGTTCTACTTCGACTTATGTGCTTTTTTAGAGCGAAGGAAGATACTGGTTTTCCATTGAGAACTCTGAATTCATCTCAGTATCTTAGCCAGACCCAATTTTCATCTTCAGTTACAATTGTATCCATGAAGTCCGGATCTGCATAAAGACGATCCTTCAATTCAGTGGCGCACCGACGGAGTGGACGAACGGGACCTGTCCCCCCCCAGAAGGTCTTTTTAGTAATGTTGATTGTATTTTTACACTAATCGATCGTTGAATACGTAGTCGATTGTCAATTAAAAATTACATTATTTATGATAAATTTCGTGATGTGATCACGAAAAAATAATCGTTCTTTTTGAAATAAATATGTTTCTTACCCTACGCAATCATGATTTTCTTACAGTGATGTTTGAGTCTCGGCGGTCTGGTTCATGAGTTGACGGTATGCGAGCGCTGATTAGCGCCGCGTTGATAACGCTGAGAACCGGGTGTTAAATTCCCAAATTATACGGGATGTTGAAAGCGCGACATTGGTAATTTGGGTCCCGTGTTATACACAGCGTTTTTGAAGCTTTGTCAATGTTGCGTCCTTCACTTCCAAAATGGAAACCATTCAGTTATTCTGTCTAGGTGTTTTACAAATAATAGAAACATATGAGGAATTGTGTATCAGGAGAGCTAGACAGTGGGGTACACATCCAGTGCTTTCAAATCGTGTATCAAGCATCAGCTATACTTACACGAGCTGAGCTTAGTCGAGCCGACTTGGTCCGTCGCGGAAATCCGTAGCAGTGGATAAATCTAACAGACCCGCACCGCGCGCGCATTCCAACTCACCACAACTACTGTCACAACTTCCATGAATTGCAAAATTATCATGGGCGAACAGTGGAAGAGATCGAACGTTCTTTCTGGTTTTGACCTGTGGCTATATCTATACCCAACCCGCATGGAGCGGAGCCGATCCGGTATGCTGTCAGAGCGTTGAAAAAATCGACTCCCTCCGTGTCGACTCGGCTCGCTCGTGTACATTTTGAAGTACACAATAATCACTTTGAAATAAAAAATAACTACTTTCTAGTAGTTATTCTACTGTGGCCTCTCTGGTAGCTGCGCTACATATAACTTTGTTTGGTGTTGATAGCGCCCGCGTCAATCCGCATTGGCAAAACGCTCAACGCCAGGTTAACTTAAATTCGCTAGCGTTGATAGCGTTCATATAACATGGCCCACAGAAGTTACATTTACCCAATTAACTGACGTTAACGGGACGGTGAAAACGCAGCGCTCTTATAACTTGGCCCTAAAAGGCAGCGCGCTGGCTAGACCGTCACTCAAGGTCAGTGCGAGGTGATGTTGCGGAAAGAATGTTTATATTGCACTACTGTTTGACTCTAGTCCATCACCGTTCACTTTAAAAAAATATACAATGTTTCAGACTTTGTGATAGGTTAAAGAACTTTCATCCGTTTAGGATTTGTTGAATATATATATATTCTGACCTGAGCTTAGTCCCCCCCCCCCAAAGCCAAATCCTCGGTGCGCCACTGCTTCAATTCTATGCAAACTGAGACAAGAGCTTACACACAAGTTCATCAGTCAAAAGTCTGTGAATAAATTTTTCACTCAATCGTCTCATTTGCAAATTATCGGTCATAATGCTTAACTAGATGTTAAGTTTTTCGGTTAGCTCTCTGAATGAACAAGTTTCCATCTTTATGCATGTTTTCATCTGTTTTTCAGGTCAAAGGACGTCTTGGCCATTCCTCATCTTCAACCGACTCATTTCCGCTTTTAAATCGCTAATACCACTTGTAAACAGTCTTCAGACCCCCGATATCGCCATACACTAATTTTAACATTTCATGAGCTTTTGTAGCACTTTTTTGCACCTTGGTACAAAACTTAATGTGTTGTTCGAAATCCATGATGCATGACAGACACGGTAAAAACGACCTCATTCTAGCGGATCTGGAAGCTGACTAACAAGTCATAATGTGTTCAAACTTGGCACTGCCTTCTATCGGCTGAAATAGATCAAGCCATCGGACGTATTAGATCAAATGGATGTAGCATCAGCAGTTGCTGCTACAAAAATGAATTCAGTGTATTTTTGTATACACTTCGTATTTAGGTATATTTTTGTGTACAACTGGTCATTAGGGTACTTGAAACAAATGGACTTAATAATGATAACTGCCTTTTACTACTTACAATGATTAATCCCATACCATCAAGAAAAATCACAGCACTGCCTTTCTTATTATTATTATTTTTTTTATTTAAAATAATAAAAATAATGATTGGATATGGGTTTGTATCTTTACCAAATCATGTACACTTTTATTTCCAGACTATAATTAATATTTTTGTTAAATTATTCTTCATATTGGTACTAAAATCGTAAAATAATTTAATTTCTTGATTAAATTGTATGATTAAGTAGCCATTTGCAGTTTTGCAAGATTGTTTGACCAAAAACATGCACCCTGAACAAATATGTTAAAATTCATTCCTATTCTGCCCTTGCATGCCTAGCAGGATATTGATTCTACATTATTTTTGTGTCGCAATATACCACTATTTTCGGTTAAATTGTACCACAAGATAATGTTTTATTCTTCATTTTAATTAGATGAGTGGTAGTTTTTTAATTTAAAAAAATACAAATCGCGTCATCCAAACAAGATAAAACTAATCTACAGCTGCTACAAAAAAAAATATAACTTATTTTTTACGGTTATGTTCTATTATTACTTTTTAATCAGAAGTCTATCAACATTGTTATATTAATCTTTATTTTATTTTTTGTTAGTGTGTACTATAAAATATATTCTGTATTACAGACTAATTGTTTATTTGTGTAATCAAAATTAAATAAACCAAACAGAACCAACAAGTCCAATAACATTGGCCTACAGCCTACAGCTTGATAAGTTCAAGTTTTTTATAACATTTTCTCATTACACATTTTAATGGTAGAATTTAGGACAGTCGTGAATAATACCGCACTCAAAAAACTAAACAGAATTTTATAACAATCAGATAATACTCAAGGGCATAAGGGTAAAGACTAGTATAACCTTGATAATACTGATTGAGATTTGTTCTGAAAAACTTATTGCGTATTGTATATGGTGTTCATTAACTCCAACTTCAAGGCAGTGGTGGTTCTAGCCTGGGGCAGCTGGGGATTTTTGTCAAGAAATTTGTATTAGGAGCTTAGTTTGGTGACAAAAAATATTTAATATGTTTTGAGACATAAGAGTTTTTATTCTGAAAAAAAAAGTCAATGCTGAAACTCAATCAGTTTTTATTGCCAATTGCCAATCCCCTAAACACGATTGAATTGATTAAATTTGAATATTTTGGTTATTCCTTAAACGTCATCCATACAGTCCTGTGCTTTTATATTCGCTGGTTGCTCGCAGGTTTTGTTTTTTATTATGGGGACTTGCGTAGATGGGTGTAAAAAACAAAAAAAAAAAACAAACGAAACCATAAACCAAAACAGTTTTCAATTGGAAAGTAGCCTATCCTTTTTAATACCTGGCGAAGGCGTTAAGTCATTTTCAATGTTTTATTAGAAATTTTCATATTGAGATATCCTCTCGAGTTATGAGTAGGCTTATGAATTACATTCTTACATCATTTGAACTAAAAATTATAGGGTTATTTAAATAAATCAAATATACTCTATCCAGAATTTTTTTTTCAAATTAAACAACGTAATGTACACATTTTCAATGTTTTTTTATGGTGATTTTTTTGGTTTTAAATAACTAAACAATTTTCAACCAGAAAGGTATTAAATAAAGTTTTAGGAAGTTGATTATTCGTAATTTTCAATCCCCCTGTGATTGGGAGGTATTCTATATCCCCCGTCATTCGACTCTCTGTAGTGTCCTTGCCCGCCAGTTTATCAGGTCTAGAACCGACCCTGCTCCACAGGCTGGCATATTATGTTCAGTGTTGTACTAATTTTATTTAAGTATTGAGAGTTACACGTTAAGAAGCCAACAGTGTTTGTTGAAACAGCACTGTAGTGCTACAATCAAAATATAAGAATTAAAAAGAAAATAGTAAGATGTTTATGTATATAATAGCTTTTCAATTCTCAGTGTGTAGAGAATAATTTGCATCTAGGCCTCTTGTGAATGCACTTATCAATATCAACCCAATAGGTTTTGATGAAAAAATAAATAAAATCTTCCATAGTAGGCATATCATAAAAATATTACATCTGTTCTGATTGGAAACCTTCTATCTAAAACTTTTATGTGAACCATTTTTGATGCAACTAATCCTTATATCAACGGTTCAAATTGAAGTCATAGAACAAAAAATACATTACTCCCTTAATAGACATAATATCTCCGCCACTCAAATTGGTCGTAAAGCTTCTCAATATTACAAAAATCAATTCTCTGAAACTATTTTTGGCACCTGCCACGCTTTGCGCAATATGTGGAAAAAATATGGGTTGAACCTAAAAACAAAATCATAATCAAATTGCATTATTTTATTTCAGTTCTATTCAATGTTTATTAAAAACTATTCTATAAATAAAGTTATAGTTTTTTATTATTGTAGCTCGCGCACGATTGAGTTAAACAAATTATTTTTGGTCGACTCAGATTTGAGCTCCATTTTTTAGTCTTTGCTTAGTGAAATCAAAAGTTCTGCAATTTTCCAAACCTTTCCTGCTGTAACATTGTAATTGTTCAAAAGTTTAGAATTAATAATTAGATGTTCATAGTTTAAAAAACTCACTTTTCAACGTCCATAAGTTCAGACAAATTTCCTAATGTAACCCCTTAGTCACACCTCCCTGCAGAATGTATCCTTTATCTGGAGTGACTAAAAAAAGCTTTCTAATCAAACTAAATGGTCAAAAGTGGACCATATAGTCAGAGGCAACAGAAAAACATACAATTTAAACTTACTAAAACTTAGGCATTCTATATCACCAGCAACTTCTGGGATCAACCTCCACAACTGTATTCCACAAAAAAATACAACAATAACAGAGGAAGAGGACTTTAAAATGTTAATATACTTAAAGCAAGAATTTTTTTTTTTTAGAATTTATGGTACTGCTATCTATTGGATGATGAAGTTTTTTTTATGTATTTGATATTAATTAATATGAAAGTAGTTTTGGAAGTTCAATAATTTGACCACGCAGCTGAACCGCTGACGTGAGATGAGAAAATTTCAAAAATTAAGTTTATAGGCCTATGTTTAGGGTTTCAACTAAGAATTTGGGAAATAGGTCTACTCACGACGGTGTTGAATAGCTGCCTCTGTGTATGAAATATAATAATAGAATTTGTTTGCGCCTAAGCCTCCAGCTTTGACTCATGCGCTCCTTCGTTACAATCGTAGCGGAAAAACTCGCTTTGCGAGTTTGCACCTCGATCTTGTGGCCTTGGGTTATAAACTTTGCTTCGCTCGCAGCGTAAAAACTTGTCCGTCGGCCTCAGATAAGAAAAAAAAAATCCACCACGTGGCTTTGAACTGAGTACTTTTATGGTATTTTACGTTTTGATCTATTTTGGAGGAACCAAGCGAGTTATAAAGTCGCGTTAAAAAATTTTGCAGAATAACATCCTACATTCTTAAGAAAAAAACTCAAAAAACTCATTGTCGTAGCTAAAATCGAAAAAAATAGTTACTTCTGGACAAAAAACGTACTTCCGGTTGTTGGATTTTTTTGACTAACGAACTCATCTCCAAGCAACGTAGCCAACCAATGTGTGTACTAAATTTGAACCAAATCGGAATTAAAATGCGGCTGCTAGAGTGCGAACACGTATATACATATATATAAACATACATACATATATATATCACCCCAAAACGTGTTCTGGGGGCCATGATCAGTGCTCATTTGCTATTCCCAACCTTAGATCTTACCATTAGGGTCACTGCAATAGCTCATTTTTCCTATGGAAATTCACTAAAAATGTATTAAATGTTAAAAGAAGTAATGTCAAGGCTAACACAATGTGCCGTAACAAAATAATTGTCTCCTAACTGCAAAGTAAATTAATTATATTATGAAATGTCCAAGTGCAATTATTTGCATCTGTTTGGAGCACAAATTGGCTTAGTAAATTTAAAATATCTAAAACAAACAAATCTTATTTTAGTTTCTCGCCATTTTAAACATTTCTCTTTCTAAATTAGCTAATCCGAATGCCAATAAGTTATCAGTGTGTTTGACCTTCTGCTAGCTTTACACCATACATTAATCACATGATTCTTATTTCTTTATTGTTACAGCCAAACTCGTTAAAATGCGTAGACTTATCTACTTTCCCTGACCTTTGAAGGTCGATACTAATATTTCATTTAGGCAAAATACAATAGGTGAACGTACGGAGGCCTATTGTAAAAAGTATTGTCGCACGTTAAGAAATAAAATTTTTGAATTTTACACTTTAAAAATTATCCGAATAAATGTAACTAACAATCGGTTGAAATTGTGAACAATCTATACTAATGATTGTAACAAATCTATACCTCTAAACAAATAAAGAGGTAAAATTTGTTTGTTTGTATGTGGGGGGGGGGGGGGGGGGGTTATCTCTGGAACTACTGAACCGATTGAAAAAATAGTTTTACTAATAAAAAGCTACACTATACCTCAGTAACATATGCTAAATTCATTTTGATAAAAACATTTTTTATTTCAATATTTGTAAATTTTGTTGGAAAAAATCTTAGGTTAGGCCTGGACTGATAAACCAACACATGTATTTACATTTTATTACCATAGCAACCAATTGAATAAAATAACAGATAAAACAGACGTTTGCTCCAATATTTCCATTAACATAGTTGATTTCAAACTTTAAAACAATTGTTTGTATTTCTAACTTTTAGGTTAAGTTTTTATTAAAGTGTAGACCTGAGCCTTGCTAGTTCTTTTAACCTTTATTATAACTGCTGTTATGAAAAATACAAAATAATTTGATTTGAACATTTAGCATTATTTACCATCTTAGCTTTGGGATTCTTATTAATCCTACACCTTTATTATAAAAAAAAAATATAACATGATTATCTGTGTAGAAAGTTTCAACGGGGTTGGCTTGCGGATTAGCAGGGGTTTCCCCTAGTTTTGAATAAAATTAAAACTAATAATACCCACTATTACATTGATTGCAATGATAACAGCATTATTTTGCTTGATGCCGTAACACATTTTTGTAACATAACACTTAAAGATATCCAAGCTAAATCTTCTAACACTTTCTTTTTTTCAAACTTATTTGACTCAAATTTCTTGTCACTTTTTATTTGACTTAATTCCTACTCCCCCACTACAAGTAAATATCACAAGATGCAATGTACAGTTTCGCAATGAAAAAAGTGTAATAACAAAATAATTCCGTACTTTATTGATATTTACAGTGTACTTTTGCAGTTATTCCTGGTTTGATTTTTTAACATTGCAAGAAAAAGGGGACAATTTTTTGTCGCTTGATATTTTTGTGTAAAATTCACTTAGTTGTTTCTACTGTGTCATTTTAATTGTCTGTGGTCATTTGCTAGTTTACCTACAATAGGTAATTGCCTCAAAATCAACTAACGAAACAAAACAATTTTAAAATACCTTCGATAACATGCAAGCTTTGTAAATTGATTTGAAGCTTAAGCCTCCACCAAGTAAGTCATCGTAGTATTTAGGCGTCTTCAACATGTATGTTGTTGCGACGCCTTGTGAATTTATATGATGAACAAAAGGTCTTAATTTGGAGCTAAAATTTTATCTCCGCTTGTGAGATGACTCCAAAACAACTATATTAAAATAAGTACAGAGATGATTTTGAGTTAAATATTAAAATAGTTGTATACTGGAAAATTGTAAGTAACTGTTTCAACAATTATTCTTCACTGCTTAATTATCTACTTGAAACAAATATATATTATTAAATCTCATAAATTGACTGGAATTAATATTACAATATTAGTTAACATTTAATTTACTTAACTTATTTTCAATGCAAATCTCTTAGTTACTAGCACAAATGTAATATCTATTCTAGACCTGAGGCTAATAAGTTCTATTATATTTTAGTTAATCGTGTATATTTGAGAGTAAAACTTTCAGTTTAATGGATACTTTAAAATGTTGTTTAACTTTTCAACTACAGCATTAATAAAGTCTAAGATCTTGTATTAATTACTACATAGTTTGGGTTATTTATGAGCCTGATTGGTAACTGATTTAAATTGCCTATGAGGTGTCTGCAAACCCTCTTGGCAGCTAATTTTATTAAATTATTACTGACACCATTACTTGACTTATAATAATACAGTATTATAAAACTATTTCCTTGGTTTGTGATTTCGTTTGATTATTTATGACTCCTCGAGATCTGCCTTACAATAAATGAAACTAATTCCACTACATGATCAGCTCTCTTTACGTCTTATGCACTTAACACTTTCGCTAGATTGCCCTTATGTGATTTTTCACTTCACTTCACTGATGTTCTCTGATGTATCCTTTTGATGACGTCTCGACGGGGTTGCCCAATTCTAGAATGTTGATTTGTTTGAAAATGCCTACATGTTTACAGTTTGAAGTTTTACACATTAAGCCCGAACTTTTTCCGATGGTGTTCCTTCATTCTCCTCACCATCGTTTTCCATGTGTTTTGAGCATTTTATTCTGACTGGCCGATTTGACTTTAACTCATTCTAATCGGTTTTTCACTCGTTGACGACCAATTATCTTTCGACTTATTTGACTACATTTATTTTGGTAAGCGTAATTGTTTTTCACCGGATAGTGCCGCGTATACTGTTGGAGAAATTTAATACGACACTCGTGTGATTGGTACATCCATTGTTATCTGATATCTTTCATCGACTGTCCGATTTGTTTAATATAACTTTTTGTATTTTTTTATCATTAATGTTAATTATATAAGTCATTGTAATATTGTTGTTTACCAATATATCCTTCACAGATTGTACAAACTTGTACTTTTCAAACGTTACCGTGGTTGCATTCTCAACTGTACACTTGTACTTGACATTGTGAATAGTCGTCTGGTATTTATAACTCTAATAACTAACTGACAGTGCAAGAAAGATGGGTAAAACATACAAGGATGGTTTAATTTTTATCAAATATTACTGTTAAGTATTTATTTTCTCACCATTAGCGGTTTATTAAATTGAAAACCAATTAAGTTTTCATTTCATAACTAACTTTATTATTTTCTCTGGTTAAAACTTAATAGGTTATATATATTTCAGGGACGGTGCAGCGCCTGTAATTCTTAACGATGTGCCCGTTCCATCAGCTTCACCTTCTGGAAGACAACAAGATCTTCTTGAATTTAATTCTTTGTTTCCAGACATAATACGAGACTTGACGGAAACAGACGGCCGTTATTATGATGTTGAAATGGCTAACCAATGGTTTAAAAAGGTAATTGTGTTAGTAAGACTCATCCTATTAGAAGAGTCAGTTATATTGTAAATATGTTTTCAATCTCTTGATCATAGTTTCAGCTTGCACAATCTATTTAGCGACAAGCAATACGCCCCTGTAGTTAGTCAGTGATGACACTCTCTAGCCTACACCATGTCGAGGTAACTATGTTTCCACCTCTACATCCCACTGAACCTCACAGTCTACTTTGCTAACCTCATCACATCAGGAAGGTCCACCTCCTTTAGCTTTCCCTCATGCAGAATATGCGACCTTTATCCTTCGCACAAAGCAACAAAGTACAGCGATGTTTCCTCTTGCCCTCATTGCAGTTGCTTTTCACACTTTTGCCAAAAATCCCTCAATAATATGGCAGAATGCATACTATTATAATCGCGTCCATCCTATCTAGACCTATCAGTCATCTTCTCTATCCCTCAAAAGGAAGGTGCCTCATGGTGGAAGGTCTGTAATACCTCTCATGCTCTCTTATAAGAATTTGTTTATTTAAATTTTGTAATTTAAACTAAAAATAATTAGGCTATTTTATTTTGTATGGTTAAACAAATAATGATTAGTTTAGGGTTTTTTCTTTATTTTGAATTTTTGTGTTTTTATGTACATTTTCATTTGTCTTTATTATATTATTATGTTCTTTTATTTTTTTTTTATTTTCAAATACATTTTGTTTGGTTTTTGTCTTTAGTTAAGTGTAAGTATCTATAAAAATGTTAATTATGTATGGGTTCAATGGAAGTTAGGATTTGATTGCCTAAACTTTGTCTGAAATAAAGACTGTAAATCACAATCCCTCTCTCTCTTTCTCTCTCCTTCTCTCTCCCATTCCTCTTCCTCTCTCTCTCTCCCCTCTTCCCTTTCTCCACTTACCTCAATGCTTAAACCAATTCTGGATCAAAGATTTACCTGTTTGCTCCGAAACCACAATGGCAAGTTTAGCACACTTAAACAAGTGGATGATCGTTTCCTTTACTACTTTAAATTAAAAGTTTGTTGTAATTGACCACTTATTGTTTATTGTCAGCTTTGAAAACAATGTTCAGGGGCTCTTCGTACATTACCAAGAGTCTGTGGATTTGACAGACAACACGTAACTGTACTTATGTCTTTAATTTCTTTTCTTACAAGCTTTTGTAGGCCTGTCTTTTAATTTCTTTCCTTAAAACTTTGGCAGGCCACCATTCTTTTTTTATGATTCCCACCTTTCATGGTGCCCTATTTTTTAAAGGGGGAAATTTCTGCTTCTAAAACTAGCTACTGTTGTCCCACAAAGTTTCTGTGATTTTAAATGTCGTACTATTAAATACAATATAAAGATACCTCAAATTGATTATGATGCTGTATAACACGTCCACCGACTGTAGAATGCTAGAAGTTCAAGACCAACAAATTTCACCTCTATATATATTATCATGGATAGGTAGATTTATGTTTAAATTAAAGTGTGTGTTTGTTTTTGCAACAGGTGTTACAGTACAACATGACCGGTGGTAGCAAAGCGAGAGGGCTATCTGTTGTACAGTCTTACAGAATTCTAGCAGCACCTGAAGATGTCATTCCTGAAAATATGAAACTAGCACACATAATGGGATGGTGTATGGAACTAGTAAGTAAACGCATGTAAAATTTACAGAACTTTCAACAAAGCAAATTAATGGAGAATTATCTTTTGAAGGCTTATAGTGGGAATATGTAGCCATCTTCTGTGTTCGAAGAATTAAAACAAGAATATATTGTAATTCATTAATAGGTTAGTAAATAATAGCAGGTCTGCCAGGTGACTAACGTTTAATGTTTGAAAAACTACCGCAGTTTCGGATGTCGTGCATTCATCATCAGGAGTAAAATCAAAAGGTCATCAAAACATTTCAAAAAAAGGATGCAGAACACCAAGACGTATATACATTTAATCAGTCACCTGGCATTTAATTTAATATAACAGTATAAAGTCGAATGATCAAAAAGTCAGTTATTGGCCACTTTATTGTTTGACAGATTTAAATAAAATGTTGAAATTCATAGACCATGGGGACAAATGCAATAAACTTTTGGAAAAAATACCGCTTTCAAAAAATTACAACTATATTTAAAAAGAATGTATTTAAACATAAATGTATAGTTTATGTTACATTGTTTTAAATTTATTTAAATTTGAATAAAGTTTGATATGTTTACCACAAGCTGTACCTTTACATTTTAAAATATTTGACCTCTTTAACTGTGCCCTTCTATTTTTGTGTAATTTGCAATTTCTTCTTCCAAAGGTTGCTAGTTGTTCCACAATTTTGTTATAATTTTTATTCTTGCATCTAAAACTTATAAATTATAAAGCGTATTGATTACTTTGAATAGATAATGTTTAAAACAGGAAATTTTTTAACCCATAATTTGTTAAAGACATTAAATGATCACTTCAGTAATATTCTTCTTCTCTGTTAGTTAAACATTATTGAGCTTTTGATAACATGACTAAGATTAGAGAAGTAGTACTTACAATAGCCTCAGACTCCTGTTATCCTTCTACATTCTCCCCGAACCTGCCTTGGCGGTATGACCAATTCCACGGAACCTAGGTTCACAAATTTCACAACCCATAGAAACTGATTCTAATCCAGAATTTACATAAAACAATTATCCCTTTAATCCACAAACTGTGTCCTCGCCTTTACTCTGTTCTGGTGGCTCTGATAATCGGACAGCTCAGCTTCCTCGCCTTGACGTCCACCTAGCACACCTCTGGTTTCTTCTTGACGCCCACACCGGCATCTACACCCCGAAGCCCCGGGTCTCCCAAGAACCTTTCCCAAAAAGCCCTCCTTTCTCATGTCCTCTCCCTATTCAAAAACTCTTACCCCCACTCAGTTTTACCAGTCTCTTTCTTACATTGACGTTAGCCTACTTAAAAAATATAACTCAATGCGATTTACATCATTCTTAATTACTTAACTATTTATTCTGTATTATTGTAATATTACATAATGTTGCTAGCTAATAAAATTCTGCTATTTTTAAACATTTATCAACATTGTTTTTGTGTATGTAACAAAATTACCTATCAAGTCGTTTCATTTCGTAACACTATTTTTCTTTACAATCCTTTGTTTGGTCAGCAGGATGGTAATTCCTATGACGAATATATTGCTGTATTTGGCATTGTTTTGACGATATCTAGGTTTTCCCGTAGACCCTCTACATAATACTACGATGTTTACAGTTTTAGGGTTTGTATTCTTTACACATTGTTTTGTTTGTCACCAGGTTGGTGAAATAGTCAATATATACGATTTAAACATTTTAAACCAACTCAAACGGCAATCATTTTTGTAATTATTAAATTTAATTAAATTTATTGGACTGACTGTTTAGATATTCACACAAGCTCATAAGATTGAGTGATGAATGATGGACTATTATTCTTAGTTATTATTATTAAAAAACTATAATAGTTTTTCAGATAATATATGCAATATTTTTTTTATGGAAAAGTAAATAAGGCGATTAAAGGTATCTCAGGAAATATTCCCATTTTCCTACTGATTTTATTCGTCGGTTCCAAGAGTTCATCTTCCTCATAAATTTGAAACTTACGCAAATGATGTGTCAATTCGTGGTTAACATATTTCCCGCATAAAGTGTTAACTTGGTGGGCTAACTTCTGAAGTTACATTGAGTTTTTGTAAAAAAACTAAATTGTGAATTGCGACTAAACTAATCCAAATTCGAAAAAAGGATCTTAATATTTTCATTTATTTTGAGGTATAGAATCCAATCCTGTATTAAGATTTTATGTGACACCTACATATTTATAATTAAAACAACTCATTTTTACACATTTTGCCTACGAATAAAAGTAACTCACATTTTTAAGCTAGTTTACAATACTATGATGTAGTTTACTAAAAAAAGAGAATGTTCTATAACAAAATATGTTTGATTAAAATAAGATTTGAATATAACCGCTAAGTTTGACTTTGCCCAAAACGCTGTGAACAAATATACTCGCTTTTAAACATTGAATGTATTGTCAGGTCTAAGTAGTTTTTAATTTTGCCGCTTGAGTGCAGCAGTTATTGGGTAACATATCCCTTGCAAAAAACATAATGGCGGTCGACTCTGCCCTCCGACTGTTGTGGGAGGAGCACCTAAGTTGGCGCGCTACACCACTCGTGCTCTATTTCGAGTAACGCTAACGCTGTAGACGAACTAACTCGCAAGTCAGTTGGCTTGCAGACTCCGTGCGAAATAAACCAACTTTGATTAAACAAACTATTTTTTCCTCCCATGTCTCATTTTTTGGTATAAGAAAATCGAAAAAAAAATTTGCGTTGACTTATTGAGAACTTATTTTTTGGGGGGGTGTGTAGCATTATAGTGTGAGCAGTCCGAAATGACCGTAGCGTGAAAAGGGTTAAATAAAACTAGGCTTTAAAAAAAATTTAATGAAGAAAAGTTTGACTTAAGTTAGTTTAAAAAAATATATCATTTACAACATAATCCTTTCAGGCATCAACATACACATTAAATAACTAATCAAAAAACTGGTCAATGTAATAAACATTATTTAGAATTAAAATACAATGATGGTAAAAGCAATGTTAATTTTTGTAGGAGGTGTTAGTATGATGAGATGCGATCATTAAAAAATAGCACTCATATTATATCATGTCTCTGTTTATGTCTGTTTATTGCAAACATTATTTTTGAAGTGTAGTGAAGCTCACACGTCACGATTTAACTGCAAAAAAATTCTAAAAACGACAACAAGATTAAAAAAATTACTTTATGGTAAATTCATACATCTAAATGTGTGCAATTACATCCACTCTTCCTTCACAATTTCATCGGTTAATCACCCATTCTGTTATCAATCCCTTTTTAAATAATTTTACTCTCTTTAAGCGATTGTTTTAAATTAAGAACTCTCCGCTCCAATATTGAGCTACATTCGATTTCAAGTTCAGCGTGCAGTCTCAGTGATACTAACCATCCAAAAAACATCAACTGCCACGTAACGCTTGGACAGTTTACGCAACCCGCATGACAATAAATGAAATGTTCCCAGTAATGGTAGTAGCAATGGTCTTACCTCCCGTAAGACTTGTAAGTACTGCAAGGTGAATGTGGAATTGAGTATAGCAGACAGCAATTTCTTAATTCTAGTTTTGTAATGTAAACTCTTCACCAGCCATGTCTGTTTATTATTATCTTTAATTTCATTGTAGCCAACTTTTTACTTTTTTTTAACTCAATTTTATTTTAACACCAAAGATCAATTAAGAAGGTTCTATTATTAGCATTGATCCCCTAGGAAGGTTATCTGTAAAGGTCAATAACAATTCCACTGGCGTTATACAAATGTTATCTTGTCCATGGACGTAATTCAATATACAAAACAAAAACAAAACTGTTTTGATAATTAAACAAATATTTACTTATATCTGCAACAAATTTATAGGCGGAACATTTTTTCTTAAGTAGTATGTCTTTTTTATATATAAAAAAAATGTAGAACCAAATTCAACACAGTGGTTGGCATAAGAGCTATCACTCTAAATATTATTTCGGGTTTACAGGGAGAAAATGTAATAACTACCCTAAAGTAATTAAACATTTAATTCATCTGCTTCCCAAAAGAGATGAAATTTTTCAACATTTGTTGTTTCTTATACGAGTGGCATGGTATCAAAGACGGACAACTGTCATTTTGCTAAATTTACAGTAGAGTCACATTTCTGTTTCAAATATTTATAATTTTAATATCTATGTAATTTTTTAAATAATATTTATGGTTCAAGAACCTAAAATAAAAAGTTTTCCACATCAATATTTTAGCAGAAATTGTTGAAAATTAAGTTTCATAATTCAGTTGTCTGCTTTTTAAACAGAAATTGCTTATTGTCCACTTTTGCAACCAACTGTTTGAAATTTGTCCTTTTTAATAGGATATAATGTCGGTAATACAATTAATTGCATAGTAAACAGTTACATTGTACATATAAATTTTCAAACACAAATATTTAAAAAAAGCCCCATTCCATTAACAGGTAGTTGAAATATTTTTTTTATGATTAATCAATATTGAAAGAATAATTAGTGTCATATGAATTAAAACCTACAACTGGATAATTTTAGTAACGTAATAAAATAACTGCTAATTATGTTTAATATCTTTCAACATTTCGTTTCCATGTTTTGCGATGGCGAAACTTTTGTTTTGCTTTTTCTGGAGATAGTATTATTATTTATTGCTCCATTGCAATACACAAAAGATCATATTAAATTTAAAAAAAAGTATTAATATTCAAAACAATGCATTCACAATAAACCTCACATGTGTGTAGCAACAAAACCGCCATGACAGTTTCACAGGTCACATGACCCATTTTGAGCAATGCCATTAGTATATAATGGAAATGGCCGCTTTTGAAACAAACCTCTGTCTTACTTGTCTGTTTTTGAAACTAACTCTTTATTAAATCGTTAAAAATAACATATTTCAGTCCGTTTCTGAAACAAATAAATATCTCCAATAAAAAAATCATGAAACATCCTATTAGAAACAGCTGATACCTCAAGTTTGACCAGGAACACAGTTGTCCGTCTTTGACCCCATGATACTGATATAAGAGCTTGTTTTTATTTAATCTAGTCATTGTAGCCCACGGATCAGTTTTATAATTATTATATTATAAGTGATTTGTACTCCCGTCACACCATCTTCAATTAGTGTTTCTTCTAAACTATGGAAGTTTTGGAACTTTCGTCCATCATCAGGCTGACTAAAAATTTACAAACATAAAACATAACACATACAACACACAATTCACTCCACTTGGAGATCATAAAAGTTCATTGCTGCACCTTTATCAAAAATGCGAACATCGACGTGCACGTCAGGCTGGTGGGTCTGTACTACATGCGACTAGTTTATATGTTTGTATTTGTGTTCTATACAGGGTGTCTTTTTTAAATGAACCACCATTGATATCTGGTGAACTATAAATCTGATAGCAAACGTGACATGGAGAGAGAACCTTTCTTTGTTCTTTCAGAATTTAAAAATTATGTAGTTAAAATATTTTGTAAGTGTCCACGATTTTCCAATATGGTGGTCAACTTTCGAATTTCTTGTGAAGTGCTCTGTATTTTATGATGATTTTTAATTTTACAAGTTATTTTAAGACTTTTTTGTTCTTGGTGTTTTTCTGATACGACAAAGCGTTTAAAAGTTATAGTGGTATAAAATGAGCGGAAGATATTTTTGTATGGAAACTTTGTGAACAAATGAAAACGCTCTTAACACTAACAAAACATTGTTTAGACAAATAAATAACTTTTAAAAATCAACAAATATGTTTTTTGTTATTTTTTCAAAACCATAATACATAGGAATTAACATATTATGTTACCGGTACCAACTATAACGTTCCAAATCTCATCTTAAAGAAAATGGTAAACAGTCTGAAATGTAATAGCCAATTGACAAACCTATATTTAGTATTTGATCTAGTTTACACAATGTAAACAATAAAACCTAACCTATCATAGGAACTAGGAAGTAAATAAATTAGCCTAGGTCAAAGTAATTTGTAAAGTCAGTAATAATAAGAAATATTAATAATAACCATAGTAACCTAGAACTAAGCCGCTCATATCAGGATCGATATAAAATGGATGATGTATTAACATAATTACCATATCACAACAAACCTGTCAATGTATTTATTATTTAGAACCAAGCATACACATATCAATAACTCAACTAAGATAATAATTAAATCACAACCACAAGCATCACACTAACACAAATTAGATATATCTTTATTTTATTATAAATCATATTCATTTACATGTCAGACATCAGTCGAATTATTATATTGGAAACAAGTAGCAATCATATTTTCTAAAACTGTGGCCAGCGGGAACAATTGCCAGCAGCCATTTTGAATGTCTACTAGACTAGTCAAAAACAATTCCTAGAACACAACACAAGTATTCGAAAATGTAAATGAAGATGCTGGATTATATTAAAAACTGTTCAACCATTATTAAGTACTAATTTAATTAGCATTAGTTAGTAAAAGCATTAGGAAAATGAGATGTCTAGTTATAATACCAGTACTTTACTTGACCCATGAGCTATATTTATAAAAACAGTTTGTATAATAAATCCTTTGAAGTAAAATAAAAAATTAACGTCTGAAAATCCAGCGATATCTAAAGTAAATTACAATCGCTAATCCACAAATACCAAAATGCAATAAGTAGACAAAACTTATGTCAAATTCAAATAATGGCAATTTCCGCTACTAACTACACCAATTGAGATCCACAACTGAATGCAAAACTGGAAAATATTATGACCAGCCAATAGAAAGGAAAGTGTAGCGACGATGACGTAGTGGGGATGACACCAACTGATGTGCGTACGCAAGACAAATTGTAGGCGGACAATTAATTTCAAAGTAAACTAGTTGATTATTACCGGTACCGAGAGAGCCGACCCAGCAACATGACGCCGAACTTTATTAAAAGAAAGTTTTATTTCAAATGTGATTTATTTCATTTCATTTCATTTATTTACAGGTCGAAAAACAAAATAAATTTGTATGACCTTCAGTCATTTTATGAATTATTTAAACTAAAACTAAGTCAGAACAATAAATACAAATTGCAGTGAAAATCAGATATAGCCTGCAGCAGAGAACAACACAAAACATTTCAGGGCTAGTACTTTACACATTAAAACCTACAACAAATAAATAATACAATACACCAATAAACAGAATAAATCAACAATCAACAATATCAGACATTATTAATAAAAATAGATTAAGTATCTAAATAAATCAAGATTTTCCCTTTTAATCAGGGGCACAAGTCTTCCAAATACTCACAAATTGAGTAATAATTCTTTCTAAGAAAAATTTAACCAGTCAAGTGTTTAGAATCAGTGAAAATAAAGAGTAGAACTTGGTATGGTCTACTACATTAACATTTAAATTATCAAGGAACTAACATAAATCTAAATAAT
>JAGFPH010001562.1:177660-207362 GCA_018207615.1 Philaenus spumarius
GAGAAACATCTATATATTCTGAATTAATTGAGACAGGTGCATTAAAAGTATACAGAAGCATCTATATAATCCGAATTTGCCTACACGATTTTTCTACCATTTCTCCTTTGAATGCTTATAACTTGAAATTAAAGACATTTATAAGCTTTTTTGTTCTTTTTATACATCGTTTTCAAACTTTACATGAAACTCATGTATCATTCATCCTCTTTCCTATTAAATAATATTCTGTTTGCAGAACATTTTAGTTGACATTTTCTTTACTGTTAGATACGGGAATGTTTGTCTACTCAAAACCATCCTCGTCTGTTTCAAAATCATTGTTTTCAACAACTAGGCCTATAAATACATTTGAGATTTTCTGAAAGACTATTTTTGGAGAAAAGGTTAACATTTGTCTCCTTGTATTTTGAGTCCCAATCGTTCAATTTCAATTAAATACAGTTTTAAAATCTGAACCTCATTGTGTCAAACAAGACTTTGTTCGTTACGAAATCTCAAGACTTTAAAATATTATAGACAGAACACAATTATCAAAATATTTTTCTCACAAAATACGGATGGATTAATTCATAAACAAAAAATAGTATACTATGTTCTATTAAAATTATTGCAGAGAATTTTAAAGATATTAATTGATCCAATCGTCAGAACTTAAGCCGTTTATATCATTGTTGTTGCCAATTCCATACTTTTTAATTAGCTTAATCTGTTATAAGTTAATTTATTTATGTGCGTACTCGTTGTAACTGATTTATTGGCTAAATATTGTTAAAAATATTGTAAATGTTAGTGATTGAGGAATTTCACAATCACGTGGCGTCAGTAATTCAGTGGTTATTGTTTTTTATTGCAACTTCAATAAAATAATAAATTCACTTCAATGAATATTTGAATTGCTAAGATAAAATTACTGTTTACTGGTATGTTATTCTCTATTGAAATTATTTAAAAAAAGAATGTGTTAATAAACTGGAAAAGTTCAAGTTTGACTTGTGCGTCAAGGATTCCGTACCGCCAGCTGTCCTTAAATTTTTACCAAAATAGTTTAATAACAACACGACATGTAATTAATATAATCATGAGTTGTACTAGGTAAATTAAATACTAGGTGCACCTAGTATTTTTGTTACCTTACTAGAATAATTTTTCTTGGCTAGTATTTGGACACTGTGGGAAATATCAATCAAACGAATTCTACCTCTGAAAAGAGAGGTGTTATTTATGAAGTCATGTAGGAGATTGGCTGAAACGATCATTTCATATCATATACATACCCTTCCTTTCTCAAACCCTTCTCCCTCCCAATTTATATATTTAGCCTGTTAATCTATCTTTGTATTAGTTTTATACAAAAAAATTTCTATAGGAAATAAGCTCTTGTGGAACATTGACTCTTATGGTGAGACCTAAGGTCGGGAGTGGTCAATGAGCACCGATCATGGTCCTCACAACATGTTTTGAGGTGTCATTAAAAATGTTATATACATGTATTAAGTATAACGGCCGCAATTTACGTCTGATTTGGTACATACGTTGGTTCTCTAAGTCGCTTGGACGAGTTCGTTAGCCACCGGAAGCGTGTTTTGTGACCAGAAGTAAAATTGTTTTTAAAGTTTTTATACTAGTATGAAACATTTGGTGTTTTATCTACAAAATTAAATATAAGAGATTTATCGATGACTGCTACAGAAAAAAAATGTTTTGACACGCTCTCAATGATGATTTAATTACAGCTTTTAGTATATGTAAAACATAAACTTAGTATTGTTGTTCGTGGTATTTAATTTGTACTTCTCCTAGCTATTGCTGTTGAAATGTTTAACTATCTAGAATCTGTGGTTTGACTCACCATGCGGCTTAGGAACCAATCCTGTATACAGGGTATCCAGCTTTGACTACCCATAATGCTATTCGGGTACTGAAGGTGGTCAATTAATGAAATAGTATTAAAAAGCCCTACATTTGACCACTAAATTTGAGTTATATCCACTATTTATAACTCAATTATTAAAAACGATATTACGTTGGATTGATCTTAAAATAGTCTAAAAAATGTTGTTAATTTATATTTACAGTAAGACATCGATAATCCGGCACTCTATAATCCGGCAGACTCAATAGTTCGGCATCAATCATCTTGAAAATTTGCACTCATTAAAAATAGCAGTTTTTGTAATTATTGAGTGATTTAAGCCCGGTCTACACTGTCTGTTGGCTCCGCATCCGTTAAAAACAGTGTGTAAAAATCTACTGCTCAATAAACTTGTCCAAAACAAATATTTCAATCAAAATTTCTCTTAAAAATCGAACCGATTCAAAACAATGTACTCTCGTCATCCTTTAAAAACGTTAAAGGGACCGTTTAACACTTTCGTTGCTGACAGTATTTTGTTAAACGTATTCCACTTAATGAAGATTATTTGAACCAATTAAAGTCTTTGGAAAAATATACGTTGAATTTCTTGTAAATAGTTGTTCGATTGAAAACCGCTTTCAGGATTTCTACTAGTTCCCAGAAATAAAAATCAGTGACTTTTCAGTGACTTTTAGGGTAAAAATTTAAAAAATCGAGTTTCTATATACAAAGTCTTTATTCTGTAAAACTTAAAATCACTTATGACTTATGTCTACTTCTCATAGTAATACACCCAACTAGTGATACACGAAATGCTTGATTAGTCGATTGTCTCAATTGTTCAAACATCTAGAGCATCAAACAATCGCGCATCACTATGCCGCAACTTGTCTGTTCCGCTGTTCACTACTACGCGCATACTCCCCCCCTTACCGAACGCTGTTCCTGTTTATATTAATGTTTCGGCAAAAAAGACATTGAAACACCATAAAACACATAATTATTCCACTTCATATGTGCTCAAAATTATTTTAAAGGCTAGATATGTCTTATAAAAAATTAATCAGGTTATTATAGGACAAATATTTCATCTTCTTGAAGCTCGGGGCTATGATCACAATTATTACATTAGCGTGTCACTCGCACGATAGTATAGGCCTACGGAACCTTTTTTTTACATTTGTTACAATCCAGCGCTCAGAGAGCTTATATTATAAATATTTTATGTACAAAATGATTTTGTTTTAAGCTTTTAAAATTTATTAGTTAGCGGCAATTTCTCTACGCAGTTAATGTTACGTAGTTTCAACGTGTAATTTACCTGTTCATATACAGTAAATGTGCGTTTATTTATTCCCTGTCCAAACCATTTTAAAGGAAGACCTCGATAATCCGGCATATTCGATAATCCGGCCTCACCGGATCCCCGAGCGTGCCAGACTATCAAGGTCTTCCTGTATTTGTAAAATTTATTTTTTTCCAGATATGAAACGGATTGTTGTATGGAAACAAATTTTTTAAGTACAATGTACCCTATGTAGGTGAATATTCATACCTAGGTTCAGAATTATATCTTAAACCGTTTTTGAGATATTAAGGTATTTGTAAAAATCACAAAAAGACAGACAGACTGAAAACAGATCGAGATAAGACACATGTTATATTGTATTATTAGCTTGTTTTTAGGTGACAAATAACTTCGTAAAGTTCCGGGCAGTCAAAGATGGACATCCCATCCTGTGTATGTTGTTAAGAAAATAAATACGGTTAACATTATTACTTCAGTTTAATAGTTGTTCTTTTTGCATTCGTTCGGATAGTTGTAGGTTCACCGTTGGCTTTTTAAGTGCCACCTTCACTTCCAATTTTTTCATTAGTCCTATAAATTTAATGAGAGGATGTTAAGCACACACAGAGCTGGTGTATTTATTGCAATAAAGATCTGATGGTTAAGTTATTTTTTACATCCGTAGAATATAAAATGTGAATAAGCAAAACATTTAACATGATTCAAGAATATAAAAATAGATGGCTAATTTATTTATGTCTATATTTACAGGCTGGAATTAGGGAACCGGAAATGCACAGACAAGCCAGAACAATTCTAATGGAAATGGGAACATTCTACCAAGCTCAGGTTAGTTATTCATTATATTAACAAGAATTACCTGTATAGAAATAAAAACATTCTACCCTAACAAACACCATTGAATATTTGGATTCTATAGACTATAGGCAAAATAATGAATCAAGTTATCTTTGTAAACAAAAATTAAATTTAGATCCTATCAAATTAACACGGAATTCAAACGAGGTGAATTTTGTTATTAATAAGACAAAAAGTGAAATACAAATTGAATGTCTCCAGGGCTGCTTTTCCGCTTAGGCAACCTAGGCACAAAATTAGGGAAATGTTTTGTTAATGCATTTATTTCTGGTTGAATGTACAAACATTTTTTCACAGAAGTTTTAACAAATAGAGGACAAAAAATTTAAATTACAGCAAACCACCACGGCCTGTCAGCTAAAGCCTAGCGAATCATGTACCTATGCGTTGTGTTTGTGTATGTGGAGAGGTGTGTGTGCGCGCACGTTGAGCGAAAGGCTGGGCAGGACTGTGTGGACAGTTCAGTGCGGATTGTGCCTGACTGATGATGAGTCACCTCCCATCAGTACTGTTTGCGGGCGCCGACAAGACTCTATTACAGACCTCCAATGACATAAAGTGCCTCTGGTATTGTGTTGGGGAGGTGCAACAGTTTGAAGTGCCTAGGACGCTAGGGAGGTTAAAAACGGCCCTGAATGTCTCAACAGCATTTCAAGTAAAGGTAACCTTCCAAAGACATTGTCAGGCACTTCATTAGGGGCATTACTAATGACACCACTGGTGGATATTTTATTGTAGGAGAGTTTGTAGAAATATCACACTGCGGAACAAATTAACATTTGTCGCACATCCGTCGGGAGACTCTACTGCTTCAAAACCAGTAGTTTCGTGAATCACCGAGCAACAAAATGGATTTTACTTATGAAGAAGTATAAAAATGTACCCAGTAACTCCTTGCACCTGAATTACTATGATCCAAATTATCATATTTTGATTGAAAAAGATAATATACGATGAAAATAGATTTCGCTATTATTTTGCTCTGACAAATGAAATCATAAAATGTATCAGTTAATTCAAACATTGCTCAGCTACATTTTGAAATGGATGATGAAATTCAATCCATTCAATAGGTTAGGTAATACTTAACTCATTAGTAAAAGTTTCATGAGTCATTTTTGAGTTTAGCTTTTCAGAGAATTCGGTCGCTGGAAATTGCTATCCAATTTCCTAAAACCTACTATACTTTTAAATTCATTGTATAGTCCAAGTCACAAATTAGATGTACTAAGTTTAACTTTTATCTATTTCTGTGACTTTGTTTAGCATTGTTTATGAATTGTTTCGAAACTTACATTATCATATTACTTATATAAAAAACTGTACACAAGATAAAAATGTTCAACAATCAATGCGACACGCAACTGCACATTTTGAAAAACATCAACGTTATTGAGCAGTCGACCTACTACTGATTATGTTCTGGGGTTCGAAGTAGGTTCCTTTGTCCGATATCTTCCATCACCAAATCATATACGTTGGATTAGAACTGTAACTGGTCATTTAGCATGTTGTTTTGATTGTTTGTCAAAGCCTTATTTTTAGATCTCAAATGCTTCTATTGCATTCGTGTAATTTACCTTTATTGCAAATATGGATGGTTGATAAATTTGTTTTAAAATCTGTGAATTTATGGTTTTTATCTATTAGACGGCGAGCGTAATTGCATTTGTTGCTGTCTTTGTTTTTCTTAGGTTTCCTTGAACCGTTTCAGGAACATCCTTGCTGTTTGAGCTATATAGAATCTGTAATAGTCACTGCAATAGATCATATACACCCCTGTTTTCCCCTCGACCGGCTTTGGGAACTTAGCAGAGTGTTTTGTATAATATTGTTAGTGCTGAAAGCCATAGTTCAGAGATAGTTGCTTATGATTGTAGGGAAAATGTAGCAATACTCTGTGGATATCTATTTTGTTATTAATCCAACAGACTTAACCCTCCGAGTGCTGACTATATTGCTCTTTAGTGCTAAGGGTTTTTTGGTTCCGTGCATGCTTATTAACTAAAATCATTATAAAATACTCACTAACAGTAAAGTAAGACTTATTATATATCATTTTAATCACAATTACTTGCTCTTTACAATAAATAGCTTTAACAGGCTTACCTTATAATTTTTATACTTTTTTTGTTGACCAAAGTAGAAATAAAACAAATACATTTTTTTGTGTTCTAAAACCTCTCACTCAAAATATGTAAAAAAAATTAATGTACAAAATTCAATATAGCCAAAAGTTGCACAATTTTATGGTGAATAGAAATATACATAACACTACTACTTTGCTGTAAAAAACAAACTTTTTGTCTATAAAAAAAAAACTCCGTTTTTTATACAAAAATGGGTTTTCTGCACAAAGAAGAAAAAAATGCCTCTAAAGATATAAAAGTACTGTCTAGGCCCAATATTTATGGTTTTAATTTGTTATAAAGGAATAACACACACATTATATACTAGAAAAAAAAGAAGAAAAAAATATTTACAGTTCAAAGTCTCTAAAAATCACTATTTTCAAACGCACCTCTAATAGCACTTAAATTGCTAAGTTCACTCATAATTACTTAAAAAATAAATAAACATTTACAAAAACAAATAAAAATAAACTGATCTAAACTAAAACTAAAAATGAATAACAACTATGTGGATAAACAAACAAAATCCGAGTTCCGAGCGTCTATCTACGCGTAGGCCTACTACACGACTATATACCGTGTATAGATACTTGATTTGACAATTCTGCCGAAGGTTTATTTGAGTTGATATCGCTATGAAACTCTGAATTATAATAAAGTGATTCTTTCCAAACACAAACATACATAGAAGTATCCGATTGTATTAAAAATAGCGGCGTCGTACACATTTACAAAATGTGTTGCGCAAACGTCGCAAATGCGATGTTAGCACCGTAACGCGACTTTTATACATCGCATATGCGACGTTAGCACTTGGAGGGTTAAGGAGAAAAACATAAAAAAATCAAAGACTGAGGATGGCAACAGTGTCTTTGAATATGTTTGAAATTTGACCAAAAGAGTCCAATGACTATGAAGATAAAGTATCGTTTCAATGCAAAATTGGGCAACGTTTCTCTTAAAAAAAGAGGAAAGCAATCAACAACACAGAATATAAAAAAGTATGATGGACCTAATTTCATTGATAAAAAAAACTAAACGATATAAAGCAACTCCTTCCATTTAAACCATCAATATATCACAGATATTATAACAACCTTCGGACAGAGGATGAAGAAGGAAGCATTGAAGACAACAACATTGAAATAATAGTTTCATGATTTTTTTTAAGTGACAAAGAAAAATACTTTAAATTATCTAGTGTAACATAAAATATGTTTTATGTTCCAGAAAAAAGTGTTATTCAAAATGATATTATCTTTTGATTTCACCAAAAACAGATGGTTGTAACTGACAATAATGAATGTAATTAAAAATGTGTAAACGATACAAGTTTTTCAATCCATAAATTATATACTAAGAAGTTTAAAGGTTTCTATAAAATATAATAAATTTGTATACAACCTATAAAAAGTTTCCTCCAAATTTTCAATCATAATAAAAAAACTGTCCTACAATCTCTTCCTTTTTGATATAGCTCAGACAATTATTTATTTCAGTGTGATTTCTTCAACTGTTACGGTGGAGGTCAATGGGACAAAGCCAATCCTGGAAGAGATATAATGGACGGGAAATGCAGTTGGTTGATTGTGGTGGCACTCCAGAGAGCCACTCCTGCACAAAAACAAACTCTTATTGTAAGTGTCTATATTTCAACGATTCAGTATATTTTTCATATAATATTAACCGTTTGTAATAATTATTTTAGTGGAGTTATGAAGGTAAATTATGTCGCAACAAACTTAGTTTTTAATAAAACACTTATAAAAGATCTAGGTCATTTTGTTAAAAGTCTAATTCATTATGACTAGAGTCTTTATTTACTTTTTACAAACTACGAGTCAAAGTGCGCTTTTTTTCTTATGGTTAAAATGAATTCTTCATTAAAACATTTGCTGATTTGAACTAAGAATATACTGTAGACTCTCAACTTTTTTGAACACTAAATTAATATTGTTGGCTCACAATTATTATATAATTTATTTCTGCCAATATGAATTAAATTGCGATAGATGTTCACACTGTTCACATGTTCTCAGAAAAATTCTGACTTTTATGGAACATTCTATTTTTATAATTATTTTAGATTTTTCTGAATTTTGAATTAGCTGATACTGAACGTCTGTTGAAACTAACTTAATTTTTCATTTGTAACAAATTTTTAGTTTTGTCACTTAGTTCCTCTCTATTATGGTTTTTTTTAAATAACAAAAACCGTATTTTTAAAGTTATTTGTCTAAACAATGTTTTGTTATTGTTAAGAGAATTTTTATTGGTTCAAAACGTTTCTATTCAAAAATTATCTTCTGCTCAGTTACGGTGTTTTAAAACTTTTTACCCCTCTGACTTTTAAACGGTTAGCCATAAAAAAAAACCACCAAGAACAAAAACGTCTTAAAATAACTTGTAAAATCAAAAACCATCATAAAATACAGGATGTTCCATAAGAAATTCGAAAGTTGACCATTATATTGGAAAATGGCGGCTATTTACAAATATTTTAACTACATATTTTTTAAATTTCTTTAAAAGCAAGGAAACGGTCCCCATTTAAAAAAAAGACAACCTATAAATCTAAACAGAAAGATTCAAAGTTTAAGTTTCATTCTGTCAAGTATAACTTCTCACAAGTCAACCTCAATACTTATTTAAAACCCACATATCCTTCAATATTCATGACACAAAATATATTATACTCTAAATTTATGGAGGCCAGTTTACTACCTCCAAAAATAAATTCTTTATGATACATAGTGCCCAGTTCCATTTTAAAGGAATTTATTTAAGGACATTAAACATTTTTTTTTTAACTTTGTTATATGTCTAATTGAAGATATTCCCGAAAATGTAGAGCAAAGTCCCAAAAGTACTCATATAGAGTGATCGATAATGCGTTGGGATTGTTCACAGAAACATACAAACACCAAACCATTTAAATGAAATACAAAGTAAGAAACTTAAAATAGCAAATCTAAAACAAATTGTTGCTTGATGTTATTGAAATTAAACTTCTAAATCAATGTTAACATAACAATTCAAGCTGTAAAACAACAAGAATCTGCGGAGAACATACATGCACACTGAAAAGCAATCAAACACCCTTACACAAGTGTGGTAGTTATCGTAAATCTTAAGAATTTATATAAACAGACAGAAGGGTTATAATTACAAGGGTCAAAATAAAGAAAAATCCATAAATGTAATATGTCTGAAAACAATCTTTTACCAATAACGCTCCATTTTGATTTTTTACTAAATAATTTATATCTCTATATAAACGGTTTAACCGATTGAGTTGAAATTTTGGATTGTACTCATCAGTAAAAGACATAGTTTGAAAAAAATAATTAGCATTTTCTAATAATTCGTTTCAATACAGCGACAATTTAAATTTTTTAAATGTGAATAACTCGAAACCTGTATTTTTTTTTTTTTTTAGCTATATATATAGGCTAAGATATTGGCAGTCGTTGTTATACGCTGTCCGGCTTTACACGATTTCGCTTTTACGCGGTAAAAAAGTCCTTGAAAGGTTTAGTATTTGAGCTGAGTTGTTTGGAGTGTAGACTACAGTTGATAATTTTATAAGTTATTGGAGCATTGTTTGTCATCTCACTCTCCCCTCAAGGCCAGTGCTCTCATAATGGTACCTTTACCCATCCCTACTTGCTCGTTCATTGCTTGGGTTTGTCTATTTTTAGAACTTCGCCATGTCAAGGCATCAAACTATCGTTCGCTGACAGTAGCGAAAATATTGGTTACGACTGTTATGAGTGATAAAATATGAGCTTAATTTCTTTCAAAATATTTTACTGTAATTCTAATTCATTCTTTAAAAGTAATTTGACTTGCTGTACACTAAATTGATGTCTCCAACTAAATAACAGTATGCCATTGACCTTCATTTGCACAAGTCCACTTGTATTCACGCAGTGGTGTGTTGTAGGGAAATCCCATCATGTATGTTTTGTTGTATTTTTGCGAGTGTTTCGCCGACGTGGTATTTTTACAATGTTATTAAATTTGTATAATAATTTACAAATTTTGCATGTACTTTATTGCTTTTTTATTCTTTTTTTAGCGACCGCGAATAATCAAAACCGCGAATACCAAGTCCGCGAATGTCGAGGGGTTACTGTATTTTTATTTGTGTGCTGATACTTTTAACAGATTTGCATTGCATCTTTTGAGGCACCCCTGCTAACGATGCTGTAACCTAATTAAAGATACGCCCTCATTGTCCACTTTCTACGCATTTACAGTTGCTACAATTGAACATTTATTTGTATTTTTCTAGGATAATTACGGCCAACATGATGAAGCAAAGATAGACAAAGTGAAAGAGGTCTACAACGATATTGGAATACCTCAAACATACAAACTGTTTGAAGAACATAACTATGAAAGGATCTGTACGCTCATACAGCAAACCTCAAAGGGACTTCCACACCATTTCTTCTTCAGATTTTTGAAACATATGACTGGTTTCTAAGAACTGCAAATAAGAAGAAGCAAATAAGAGAAGAAATTTGATGAGCTTGTATATAGTTTAAAAAGTATAAATATTTAACTGTTATTAAAACCAATCTGAGTTGACAGAGCTGTATACTTTGTCTTTGTACTATATGCAAATGAAAATAAATTTTATACAAAAAGGGAAAATAATTATCAGTATGCATGGTTATTTTGTCTAGTAATTTAAATAAATTGTCTCATTAATATAAATAAATTATTAAAAAATAAACGACATTGAAAACATGGCCAGATTTTTCCTTTAACCCTCTCCCTGTCTTTCCCTACTAATCCCTACCAGAACTTTAAATGCGTATAACTTCACCATCTGTTGGAATATTTAAAAACTAACTTCAGAAACGTGTTTACAGTACAGTTGTATTTGATTTTTAATTTCTTCCAGCTGTTAGATCTGTGTTTATAATCATCTGTAGCACAACTTTTGTAAACCAAGAGGCACTTAAGGGGGCGCTTCCCTGCCCGCCATATTGAATCTTATTCCCATAAGAGCAATGCTACAGAATAAATCATTTTTTTCCGTTAATTCGTGGAATAAATTTAAAGATATGGTTTCATTTTGAAGTACTGTCATATGCGGATGTTGATTGCCGAATACATTTTCAGAAACCGTTTTATTGTTTTCATAAACTTATGATATAAATAGTAAAAAATAGTAAACTTTATAAATTTTTTACTCAGTTGCAAAAAGAGATATTGCAAAAATCCTTAGCAATCAACACCCACAATCTATTTTACTTTAAGGAAAAAAATACAGCTTTCGTTTTTTAACAAAAACAGCACAAAAATATGCTTAATAGTGAAGGTATGTTTTGGTTATTTAACATTGAAATTGGTACCCAATATCGTAGTTTTGAATGTGGAGAGCCGAGCCTTAAAACATGGCTAGACTGAATTTAAAATACATGGTTAATTTTTTTATTTATTAAATGTAGTTTTGTAGTAATTGAACACAAATAAAACAGATAGTTTATGGCCTAACAAATATAAAGTGTCTCCTAACATTTTTGTAACAGTTATAACTGTAAGTAAACTTATTTTTAAATTTTTTTTTATTTGGACTTAAAAAAAGTTCAGTGCTGCATTAGGTAAGTAAATATACAAATTTTGTATATACCAATATAATATTAAGATATGGCAAAAATTTCATGTATATTGAATAAGTAGTTAATTAGTTATCTTAGTTTGAATATAAGTTACAAATTTGGCCATTTAAGAGGTCTGGTATGAGGCACTTGGTGTCAATAATTATGAGTACCAGAGAAAGGGTTAAATTGTTGTCTAACCTTACCATTTTTTAAACTGTGAAAAACACCTGTTTCTCAGGTCGTAGCTCGGAATTTATCAGAGATATCTTTTTGGCGAAAAAATTAAATGAAAAATACAGACTTTTTCTTTAATTTTGTTTGAAACATTTTGCTTTGCAATTTTTAAATTTATTTAAAGCCACGATGGCTGTGGTTGTTAAGGCGTGAAAGCTTTATCAATCGTCATGGCAACCATCAATGGAAAAATTCCGGGTTCAATTCCCATTGACTCCGAATAATTTTATAAATGGTTTCTTAACAGACATCATTGGCTGTGGTTCGGATTCCACGTAAAACTGTAGGTCTTGTCTTCATTAGCCTTAAAGTGCAAAACAGCAGGATGTTAAAAAAAAAAAAATTAAATTTATTATGTACAAAACAATTTTGTAAGTTTTCAATTAAAATATAGATTTTGGTTTATAACAAAAAAATATTACTTTACTAAACATAATAATGTATAAAATATTGAAACAAAATAATAGGGGAGCAGAATGACGTGAAAACAAAGTAGCATACAACCTGATACCTTTCAAAAATATAGTTGTTATGACAATAGTATACGTCAGCTTGCTAAGAGAGCTTCTGAACTACCAATTACTAATAGTGTGTACGGTATATCGGAAAAATGAGTAGTACCTTTCTGGATTATTTAAATCCTGTTTACCTACATTCATTGAAAACATCTGCAATTTACAAAACTTTGGACAATCTTCCCAGCTTGAATGGAATTTTCATTGTGAGACAGTCTCTGGATCACTGAATTTAATATATACAGTATTATTCTATAAATACCTTTTTTTTCCGTCTAGTGATCCAACTTATGGTAATTCTGCACTACCGCGGTTTCAGATGATCAAGCATCCATCTTCAGATACGATATCACTCTTACAAGGTCGTTATACATTAAAAAACATTGTCAGATACACTAACACAACATTCGTCGCTGTATTTCAACCGGCACCAGCGCATGGTTCATGAACACTGATTAATTCACCAGAGCCAAGAAATGTGTTAAATGACAAGCTATTGTTTAGCTCTAATATAATTTTTTACTCAGCAATCAAGTTTGTTGATAACGATCAGAACAATGGATATTGGGTTCCTGTGACGCGACGATGTATAGGTGGGGGTTGCTTACCGATGAATTAATCAGTGTTCATAAACCATACCGGTTAAAATACGGCGACAAATGTTGTTTTAATGTATGTGTTGTAGTAACAATGTTTTTTAATGTATAACGACTAGTACGAGTGATATCGTACCTGAAGATGGACGCTTGAGCATCTGAAACCATGGTAGTGCAGAATTACCATAGTTGGATGACTGACGGGAAAAAAAAGGTATTTATAGAATACAGTGGCACCTCAATAATTCGAAATCCTTGATAAATTGAATTTTTTTTATTCCCCTTGAACTTTCCTATCTTTTGCAATGTTAATTTTACCTTTACAAAACGAATAGTTCACGAGAAACAACTTGATTAATCGAAGTTTTGCTGTATTTTCCGTTGTTAAAGTACCTCTATAAATCGAATTTTTAGCTCAAAAACCTCTATAGATCGAAATCGTGCAACCACCACACCTCTACAAGTCGAAGTAAGGGAAATAAACCCTCTATTAATCGAAGTTGTATGAAATTTGTTATGATTCAAAACATCGATACTGTATTTTACTGCATCGTATTTCGACAGGAAATACGAATTATTCTTTTATTATTCGAAATACTCAATAATTCAAAATTTCCCCGGTCCCTGTGGGATTCGATTTATTGAGGTTCCACTGTAATACTGTATATTGAATGGAATGTCTTTACCATGATAATGATGATTAATTAGAATTAATCATCCACCATTCAGTGAATACGTTGCGATTTATTTGTGTCTTCCAGTTCCATTACATTATTATTACTATTATTAATTTGTAACTATTTTCTAGACTTTTTATCTGGAGGGAATGAAGTGTTTGTAAGTAGTATGTACGAGTTGTGTCCTGGATATGATTTTTGTAATTATCAAAACAAAGTTTATTCTACGGAATTATAAAGTGTATTTATACTTACAATAATAATAGTATAAAAACAGAAGATTGGTACGCATGGATTAAGTCTATGTTTAAAGGTATGCCAAGTGGTTGTACGCTGTTAACTAGACATGATTTTATTTTCTATGGTGCACAACATTTTGATCTCAGAAATGGACATAATATATACTAAGGATGATCACATCAGATTTTTATCCTCAAGTTGCTCAGCATGATATGACATCTTCTATAACATGCAGTGGAGGAGATAATGTACACCCCTTTGATTCCTTATTCAGCTTAAAATGTCAAAATATTGTCTTAGAACCGACATTATGTAATAGATGAGATCTAGTTTTTCGATTTGAAGAAATTATGGCTAAAATAAATCAAGATGTAAGAGAATTAGGTTATACAATAGTATTACCACATTAAAATACACAAAAAAATATTGGGGGACTACTTTTTTGTTATGGAGTGGTAGTCACTTGGGGTAGCGTTGGTGTGGGCTACTTCCTGAAGGGGTAAGCCATCGGCTCACCCCGGATTGTAATGTGTGACAGTTCCAACCCCGTGAAAGCACAGAGGACAATCTAATATTTTATATTATTTTTCTCCGTTTACTGATAGTAAGTTTAAACAAAACATTCTGCTAATTAAAAATTTTAAATGTAGGTGTTACAGTATATGTTAAAAAAAATATGACCTACTTTAAAAAAAATATATTTATTATATATTAACGGCGAAACCCTTGCATTAGCCACACTCTAAATTAATATTGCAGTTCCCACTCTATATAGTCTTAACTAATCATCTTCGCTCTATCCTCAATCCTCCGATATTTTGGCAGGCATGGTCTCCTTTAAGAACAAAAAACAATCACGGTTAGAATCACTTTTTTACATCACTGTTTTCCAGATAATAATAAATAAATCATAAAATCTTTTTACATTAACAAGGTGAGGCAACTCCTCTCCTGTAAATTTTTCAACAACGTCCATATTAGAATTCAAACTACTGAATTCATATTGTGTTACAAAGTCACAAGTGGAAATATTACAAGATATTGCACACCACATTCGGTGGCAGTTCGATAAGAGTTATTGCTACAACTCGATTTGACATGTCTTATCGGGCTTTTCTCTACGACTACGGACTCTGACCATAGCAAAGCGCCTTGTTCTGAACTTCCTCCGTTACACTTAACTTGATGTCGGTGATCTTTTCCCAGCCTATACCAAGATATCACTAAGTGCATAACTTCTTGGGTAGCCCTAAACGTAACTAGTGCGATCTACACTGTTTCTCTTTCCATATCGTAATTCTCTTTATATGGAGTTCTATTTGTTTCCATTTCATATCGGCCTCCAGCGTTATGTCAATCATATTACGCTTATTGACATCTTTCCCTAGTGGCCTTTTAATTTCTCCATTTTTGTTTTAATCTCCTTGCGCATACAAATAGCGTGTGTTCTGCATCGCCCCTTTAGTACAGGTGGCCCGGCCCATAAGCCTCTTTCTACTATCTTAAATCTGCTCAGATAGTAGTTAAAGCAACCATTTCCGGTAAGACCTGCGTTAAGCAGCAGGAGATCTCGCCATGCGTTCTACTTTGCCACTAGTACAGATCTTTAATGAGATTTTGTGTTTATCTTCCAATATGCTCATTCTCCCAGCGATCCCACTACATAATGAGTCTTTCCCTAGCTCTTTGCTTGGTGTGTGTAACGTCACCATTTGTGATTATATGAGTTGGGTGAGGATATCGATGGCAAATAAAATACCTGCCAAAAAATTTTGGTGCATTAAGACTTTGTAATACATTCATACTTTTTTAAAGGCAAACTTTATTTACATTACAACTATTACAAACACTATGCAAATATTTCAACTTGTTTTAGATGGGACTGTTCTCAAATCCTCTGGAAAAGTAGTGATGCGGTTCGGATCGGTCAGACACCTTCGGGTATTCCGGATGTCCTGGAAGGATAGCTGAACGACTTTCATGGACTATCCATCCTCCAAGTCTAGTCCAGTCCTGAAAAATAAAACAAAAAAATTACTTAGATATTTGCAAAAATGAGCAACTATATTATTCTTATAAAGGCCTTAGTGTGATTGGACCAAGGAGGTTTTTTACGTCAGCACACTCAGCTCTAAGTCTGATGAATCTGAGATTTTGACTTGATTGCTAAAGGACAGAGGTACGGAAAATATACAGATTCAAGGCTACGACAGCCAGAACTGAGCCACTGAGAACTTTCTCCTTTAGTACCGAAACTATTTTGCTGTAAACCCTCGTAAAGACATTTTGGAAAATCAAAACTTTTATTATTTAAACATACTTGGAAAGTTCCCATCACAATTTTAGCCACACATTGCTAATTATAATATAAGTTTAAATTAAATTATTCTCATTCACTAATCAAAATTGTTATAAAATTGATTTTTCAACTGTAAAAATTCTATTTTTAAATTGTTTCTAGCAAGCTGTATTCACTCTTGTAACAAGAGCATCAGGGGGTGTAACACTAATTTTGTGCGGGGCACAAGCTGTAAGATTTGTAAAACTGTTTACATATTTATAAAGAATTGGTTTCTACCTATAAGTATCGGCAACTGCAAATTTTTGGTTTTTCTATTTAGGTAGACTTTACTGAGAGCTGATTCTTGACTTTACTAAGTAAATTTTTCTGCTTGGCAGGACTAAAATTAGAAATTAGAAGGTCTCTATATTTATTACTAGACATGGTTTGGAAATGAAACTTTTATGAAAGATATGCCTTTATCATAAAAATCCCGATTTTGCAGTGAGGCAGAAAAACTGCTAGAATGAAAGCGAAACTATTACTACTTGTAATTAAAATTACAACTATATTGGAATAAAATATTGTTTCCATAACCTGAAAGAAAAAAGTAATGCCGGTGAAAATTTTTAACCATTACATGTTTGCTATTTATCTGGAAATGTGTCAAATAGTGTGTGCCTCTCTTTCATCTGGCGGATTTGTATAAAATGTGTTTTTGCTGATCAATTTGCGCAAACTTATAGTTTGGATTAATTTTCAATTAAAACATGTTTTTTAATAAAAATTAAATGTAAAACTTCTTTTGGCACATGCTGTGTCAAGCACCATGGTGAACAAACGGTAACTACCTGATGCACGCACTGTATTATTTTCAAATAATGAAAACAGTTAAATTATAATATAAAATAAAGATCACAAATTATGTTTTTTGCCATACCCTTTATTGTTATAAATTAATGTAATACGAACTTATCGTCATCAGTAGTCATACGTAGTGTTTTTAAACAACGGCCGCTGTTTTTACACGACGACGGTGTTTTTAAATACGTGTCACTGAGTACAGTGCGAGACAGTAGGCCTACGGATATATGTGACGGTTTTTTAATATGTGAATTTAGTGTTTTATTTGTTATAAATGTGTGTGAAATATATGTTCATTGACAATGGAGAGACTTCTCCAATAAAAACTTGATAATTGCTGAATAGCTGAAACGGCCATCATTTAAAAACACGACGTATGACTATTGATGATGGTAAGTTCTTATTTTATATTAAAATAAAGATATTCAAAAGAGACGAAATAAATGTATACATTTAAATAAGTTGTTCATTATAAATGTTACAATAACATTTAAATATCAACATACCTAAGACATGCGAAAAAAGGTTAGATGTATGTGATAAACACCCACACAAAAAATATTAAAAAACGACAAAACAAATAAATTCTAAACTTTTAGTTAAATTTGAATCAGTATGAAACAGATATCAATTTAAAGATGCAAAAAAAGTTCAATCGTTGATAATCTAACAAAGAAACACTTTGAATCGGGAACGACCGGTATCACATGAAAGCAGAGCTCTTTCCAAGGGCGAGACAGCAACAACAATACCAGTTCGACAAGTATAAAGTTTCTCTCACCCGTATAGCCGTTCACGCTACCCATGACTCACAAGTTACGACTCTTGCCACATAGAAGGCGCATATGTTGAGTCTTCGCGTTGAACGTATTAATTAATACTGTATTTCACTAGTTTTTTTTTATAAAGTTTTATCGTTTCTGTTATTATTTATGTTTTTTCCAAATTTGAAAGCATTAGGCAATCACTTAGCTTTAGAAATAACTAAATATATTGTACTTTCAATTTATAAACAGAGATAATACTTACATTTGCGTTGTACTTGAAGTAATAGGTAGTAGCATACATTGCAAAAATTAACATGCTAAATTTACCAACGTAAAATCTTAAGTGTGGAGCACTCTTTCCCTGGGACAAACAAATATATAAATAATTAGTATTCTTAATAATCATAAATTTATATCTTTCAATCTGTGCAATAGAGTAAAACATGTCTTTAAAATAGCCTATATAGGTATACAGTACCTAAGAATAAAAACACTTGGACTTAAGTCCCAGTAGGCTATGTTTCCAATTCGTAAACATATATCTTACATATTTTTAAATACACTCTTTCTGTTTAAAATTAAGCTGTAGAATATTAATATATAATTATACAGTTGCAATTAAGGATCGTATAAAATTTAATATTACAAACGTTACTAATATTCAATCCAAATTTGTTTTTAGGTTTTAAATACTGATATTAATATCAACTCCATATTATAGTTCAGCCTATGTTCGTGCTGATGTTTTTATAACAGTCTAAGAAATCTAATGTTGCAGATATTGGTAAAAATTAAAATTTTGCATGTAGCCCTATATGATCATCGATTTTTGAATATCACTACTCAATTCTGTTTTATAGAACAATATAAGAATGACGTAATGTTCAATTTGACAATGTTGTCAATATTCGTGGTTCTTTTATTGTAGATTCAAACGTTTTATTGATTTCAGTGCTGAATTGCTATCACAAAACAAAGTTAAGATAAATGTGAGTTTTTGACGAAAAATTCTATCGTTTTATATCTTATATGTTGTGTACGAGATCGTTATTATTACCTTATTTTTGTCAGTGAAGCATATAGTTTCTTATTTTTAGTGCAAACAGAAAAACTGGCCGAACTTGACCTTAAATTTGTATGATATTTATCAGCTCGCAAATGGTTTGTTTTTGGATTCAGTTTAGCGTCTACTTTCAGTTCAGAATATGAAAAAATTCCCACTTTAAATCATCGTGTTGTCTTGCACACTAATTTATAACACATATCACTCACCTCTAGTTGTCACTGTAGGTTATAGGTGGCATACTACTTAGCTATAAATACACAGTAGGCCTATAACTTTCAATAAAATAACTGGTGTTCTAGCCTTTAATAAATTGTATGTTGATAAGACTGATTGTAATATTAATTATTGTATAAGATTAATAATCTACAAATATATTGAACAAAACTAACCTTTATTTAATGTACTACTTGATTGATTTTATTTGATATTTTCACTTATTTGTTTTCTACAATACTTCATTATAAACATATGCTAGTACAAAGTAAAGGTACTATAGCCAACCTCAAAATAACAAAACTTAAATCTAAACTTACAGTTATTATTAAAACAATTTTCCCGTTCGTAAACATATACCTAGTCCTAAATAGAGTTTACAACATGCCTCAGTGCTGATATCATTGCACGCGAAGACAACTTTTTTTATGAAATATGTTTACAAACTGGAAACATAGCCTACTTCAAATCAGGCTAATTTTTTTAGGCATTGGCAGCTCTGCCACAATATAGCGAGAAGGCATGTTGTAAATTTTAAACTAGCCTACCCATAGGTTGATACCACTTTTTAAATTTCTTAAAAAAGTGATAGAACAGATTAATTTTTAAGACATGAAACATGAGAGGGTGGTTAAAAGTGGAGATGGGGGGGGGGGGGGGTTGAGATGTTTATGTTGATGAATAGTGGACTGAACAGCGGCTCAAGGTAGCCTAATGCATGCACACCAGCGTAGAATTCCACTACGCATCCCGCTTCAGTTTCACATCTTAAAAAATAGACTGCAGGAATAGATTAGAAGGAATAGCCTAGGTCCTATTATAACAAGCCCCTACTATAATTTAGTAAAAAAATGTAAATTAGAACTTACCAATGTGGGAGTTAGAGCTTTAAAAAGAAGGTCTAATGGTTTTGCAATAGCTCTTCTGATAGGGTTTCTTAGTTCATAATAAATTTCAGGGACATGTTTGGGTTCGTTATGAGATAAAATTTGATCTTTCAGGAATTGTGCTCTCCATTTTCGTTCAGCATCTGTCATACCAAGAAGCCTTTCCCTCTCTCGGGCCATACGGCCCTCGATGGGGAAAGACTTAACACCTCCAGTTATTGATGGAATTTCAACAATATCTTTCGACATTATTGACGAATATTTTAGGCAAATTCAAGAAAACTAAATAACCTTGCCAGCACCCAGCAACCCTACCTCACAAGTTCACAGTTCACAGTTTCAGTTACAGTTAATTTAATTGTTAACTCTCAGCTGTTCTTTATAATTTATACAGCTGTTCTGTACCATTGATTTAAGTCTAGATCCGCCATCTATGCAATATTTTTGTGAGAGCTTTAGAACTTTTTACTATCTTTGATTATGTACCTAATGTATAATCAAAGGTCTAACTCTATTGCATTTAAAAACGACTATTTAAATAACCTTTAGTATTGCAGCTTCAAAGTTAACTATTTAATTAAATCAGTTTATTGTTTTATAAATTAAACAAATGATTTTTTTATACACAGTGTATAAGTATTTCTAATATATGTATTTTTTAAATATATCCAAAACCTAAATTTATAACTCAAAATTTATAAAACAATATTGTTGAAGGTTCCATATTATAAAATTAGATTTAAAACGTAATAGGTTAATTAAATTATTAAAATAATATTTTCATTTTCTAACCATCACAGGACTGTTGCGATATTATCATATAGGCGTTGACTTTCATTGCAGAAAAATATCATATGTTTTAATTTTTAACCTCAACCTGCAACAATTTTTGCTATCATTAATTAATTAAACAAAGTAATTTCTCACTATGTCAAAATTTGGTGCTGAAATCTTGAAAAAGGTACTTTCATAAATAATAAGAAATACACTATTAGTTCTAACATTATTTTCATAACTATGCTTGGTTAGTAGTAGAAAATAAAATAATGTACTTTAATTGAAAGGTTAGGAATTGACCCTTAGTAATTTTGGTAGTGATAACTTCTACAAATGTTCAGTATTTTTGTCTTCTATTACATTTTAATTTCTTATAATTAATGTTGGTCTTTCACCTAGGATATGAATACTTTACATAAACTTGTACAAAGAACGAAATTACAAATTAGTACCTTACATTATAGGGATCAGCTATTTTAAAATAGCCTACTATTTTAGAGTTAACTTTCTTGATTTGTTTATTTTGTATTGCAAGATGTCTTTGTGAATGACGATCTTGGGTAAAATTTACTACTCACCTTTAAACGATAAATAATATTAATGAAAAATGATTGGTATGTTTCAAAACTTAGTAGGCCTAGCCTATCACCATATTATATTCCTACTTAAATGCTAAAAAATGATGCTGTTGTATAACTTTGCATGATATCACATCATGTTTCTAAAAGCTATACAGACATATTGAGTACCGTATACAATAAATATACAGGTGTTCATTTGAAAACTTCAAACTCGTGTTAAAAGACTTATAGCCCAAGTATCAAAATTCTGTAAACGGGAGTGTATATAGTACTATTTGGGGAATAAAAAAAATATTTTCAAAATGGGGGTACTCAGTACTCACCCCATGCCCCCCTTACCCAAAGTAAAAATTTTGAAATTACAAGTCAGGTATAAAAAATCAAATTAGTGTAATATATGGTACAAATTATTATTACAAGCTAAGTACGGTATGGTATTTCTAAATACATGTGAGAAATACATTGACTATATCCATGACCGGGCAGCCCAACTAAGGCAGTTTCACAAAATATTTTGACTTGTATTCAATCCACGATTGTCTCAGACACAGTGCTCCTTCAAAAAAGTTTTTTAAATCAAATTTTAGTTCTTTGTATAATCTAAAACTTTGTCGCTGAAATTTTCCTGATCAAGAAACAAAAAACTTTCCCGCAGGTCATATTTTTCGTGCCATAGGCTATTCGGAAGATTAAAATTTACTTTGACATTATTTTTGTATTACAAATTAAATACTTGCTATAAATTAAATGTGTTTATACCGTATGCACTGTTAGGGCCTACTTAAACGAATTCAAAAATTCAGCTTTTTCAATCAACATTAAATCAGGGTAATCGGGATGTAAATAAAGTCGTGTACAGTATAGTTGGACGCGGAACACTGGTAGAATGTCAGCAGGACGTCTTATACACTGGTTGCCGTGAGTACAGCTGGCTTGGGCCTACTGCAGACTAGGCCTATACCGTATGTAATAAGTGTTTTTTTTTTAAATCATATCATTTTAAATTGATTGATTAGATAACCTAATAGTTTGAGAATATGTTGTTAATAGGAGCTTTTCATTTTTTGATTTAGACTACAGGCCTAACTGGATTGGCAGTTTCAAAAAACCCTCGCCATGAATTGAATGTACTCTACAACAAAACACTTAGATGTTTACAAAAAATGCCATCGACTGCAGCCTATAGAAAATACACAGAAGAGCTAGTTTGTAAACGTTCAGACATTGTAGCTCAGGTAAATATAGTATAGGCCTATGATATTGGGAATTTTGTAAAAGCCATGAAAAATACTTAGGACAGGAAAAGCATAGTTGTGAAGGGAAAGTATAGGTAATTGTTTACTATTACATTGTCAGAACCAAATCTTTCCGTATTGAGATATGTTTCGTACTTATGTATTCTTAAAACAAATTAAAATTAATAAAGGCCCGGAAAAATAAATTCACCTTACAAAAATGAAGGAAGATCTAACTTATAGTAGGCCTACTGAATCTAGTCCCAGTATATTTCAAGCAAACTAACATAACTTTTATCGCTAATGACCTGAAATAGACAAATAAACATGTTAGAAGAGCCGGAACAGTAAACGAGATAAGGTAGGTAAGATAAGGCAATTGGCCGGCAATAGGCTTTACATCGACTAAAGTAAATCTCCAGTAGCGTGTGATGAACCGTCAGCAAACAACACAAGTTCTTCATCAGTTGACGACTTTTAAAGTAAGTTACTCATTCGTATTTCTTTTTCCTTCCTTGAATTATGTTAATTAATTGTTAGAATATATAAATATATAACATATCTCAATACGGGAACATTTGCTCGAATCATACTGGGATTAGAGATTATTGGTAAAAACTTCATTCTATATATTTATTTTCACTTTTTTGGGGTGAATTTATTTTCCGGGCCTTTATTAATGTTAATTTGTCTTGTTAGTACATTGTTAGAATACATAAATACGAAACTGATAGGGTTGGAAATTTTACACCCTTCTGTCCAGGTTCAAAACAACAAATAAATAAGACTATTTGTTAAGGTTGATTGGTTTGAATACAATGGATAATTAATTCACTCAGTGGTTCAGTGGTAACAAAAGCTTTACTTTCCCAGAATCATTTAAAATTTAATCATATATCTAATATGTTATTGCTATACACATTCTTACTGATTGTTGGCTTAAAAGACAGACCACCCTGGATATCAGTTCTTTGTTACAACGCATAAACCCTGGCCTATAACCTTGTTAATAGACCCAAATGTGGTTGTGTAGAATATTTTGAATGTTATGTGATCTATTTGCTCACCTTGTCATGCTATTAGAGAACTCTGTAGAATTATCTCTGTTATCTCCCGTTATCTCTGTGTCCCGATTCCCGAAAGATGTTCAGTTGTCCAATGTTCGATCCTCGTCGATAAGAGCCGGAATCTTTTTTTCTCGTAAGTTGGATATAAAGCATTTAATTACTCACCAGTTTTTTCAGACTCTTGTCATTTGCTAGACTTTGTTCCCAGAACACAAACCTACTCCTAGAACATGTCTTGCCTTCTAGAGTTCTACTTCGGGCACTCGAACTGTGTCTGCCTTGCATCGTCTTGTCTGTCTTAATATACAACTATGTACAATTTCTATCTGGCTTTCCAAGAGTACAAGCCGACATATTGCTGAATTTACTTTACTTTTAACATCCTTTCATCAAAATAAAATTACCAGAACAACTAAAAACTAATAGTTTATACACTAAATATACGTGAACTAAAAGTCTGGAAATACCCCTGTAACTTTTGAGTGAGTAGGCTAATTGGAAAAAACCAAACTCAAGTAATGTTTACTTGGTATAAAGATGAACTTTTTTACGCTTAAGACAACATTGTTACCATTTCCAAAATGGGAAATTTTGGGGCAGCTCAAAAATTTAAAATGCAAACTCCTGCCTTGTGGCCTCATTTTAAAGGTATTGGTACAAGAATGTAAATGATGAAAACTAGAGGTCTCTATCTTATCCCTATCTAAAGTTATGTAAGGTTAAAGACGAGAATGATTCAAGTCCTTCTAATTTTTTAGTGAGTGATTAACGAAGAGCCAAATCCAAGGAATGTTTATTAGGGTTTAGGATGTACTTTTATATGTATGGGGAAATTTTGCCCCCGTTTCAAAAACTTGGAAATATTGTGGACAGCTCAAAATTTGTATGAGCAAACCCCTTGTCATGTCACCTCGATTCAATAACACAATGACGGCGCATACTCCAACCTGTGCGTAACATCCCAATACCCACTAAATTAAATAAATTCTTTGACTATCATGTGTTATAATGTTTGTTTCAGAATAAACTACATTGTTTACCTGCAAGGTAAAACTGTATCTCCTAATTTCGTTACCATCGAGATGTTTTGTAAAACCTCTTACAAGAAATAAATTTAAAAACGGATTAACGTCTAAATACACCCACATTTATTAAGAAGTCACCAATACTCTTTTAATATTTACAGGCTGCATCTGTCGCTGAGATTGAACAGAAAATCGACTGCGGACAAGTTGAAGAATTAATTATACAGGCTGAAAATGAGTTACTTCTCGCAAGAAAGATGTTGACTTGGAAGCCATGGGAACCGTTGCTAAAAGAAGCTCCAGCCCACCAGTGGACATGGCCACCAGTAAAATAAAAGCAGCCCTATTTAATGTTGTAGATAAAGCTGGTTTGATGTCTGTGTTTAGAGTTTCATGAATTATTGTAAATAAATTATTGCTTCCACAGATTGTTTTGTTCTTTTTGTTATGATTCAGTTGTGAGATAATTAAGTTTTTGTGGTTTACATTAAAGAATATTTTTAATCTTATGTTTTTGAGCAAGACATTTAAACATACCTGGCTCGCAACAGCGACCCAACTTGTGACAAATCCACATTTGTCTAAACATTATTCATGAAAGGCTTAATAGTTAATTTTTATAATGAACATGGTGAGCTTTACCGCGTAAGATAAACACATATTTATATTAAATGTTACTCTGGTGGTGAGTGCAAAATCATTTTATTATAATTTTTTACTTGGGTTAAAAAATGTTTTCGCCATACTACATTGTAATCAGCTGTTTTGTGAACATAATATTCGGGCCAAAAGTTACGATTTGCTGCCCTAGGCCTGCAAAATTTTACTACGCCCTAGAGCCGCAAAGTAAAACAGCTGAGCATTCAAACAAACTCATTCGATACATTAATATGCAGCAAGTGGTAAATATACCCGTGAAAACAGCTGATTATTGTATTGTTATTATTTAGCGATATTAATGTTGCTGTTTTGTTTGTTCTTGAACATTACTGTGTAAAGTTACCGTTGAATTTACACTAGCCTAAATAGTTTTTGTGATTAGTTGGTACAGCTAATCATAATTGTACATTTAACATTTATTTAAATAACAAAAAGTAAAATATAGTACTACATCAGGTACCGTACAAACCTGTTTAATGCCCCAATAGTTTGAATAAATATGTTTATTTTCAAAAAAGTATGGTTTAAATAACTTATTTCCTCTAAGTCTACATAGTGTAGTATGGTGAACATTCTCTCCTTTGCTGAAAGGGTTTTGCATTGCCCTCAAACTTTTTAAAACACTATCTCGGGCCAGCAAAACCCCACTTTCGGCCCTTGGTGCGAAATATACTATTACATAAATCAGAAAAGCAAACATATGTTAACTGAAATTTACGCAATCAGGTGATCCACTCGAAGTTATAAATTATCACGGGTTGGAAAAACAAAATAGATATTTTCACTTCCATCTAATATTTTGTGTTGCGACACAGTGACTCTATAAATCTTACGGTATACTAACCTGTATTTGTATTACATTGACCTACAATTATTTGTAGGATAAATGTCTAATTTTCTTATACTTATTATACTTATTTTCTTATCCCAAATGTGAATTCGGTTGTAGTAGCTTAAATCATTGGAATAAGTGCAGAACACGTAACATTAAAAATTCAATCTCTTTCATTCAAGTAATTATTGTGTTAAATCGTTTCAAACAAAATCATCAAAGTATGACCTATACCGTAAAATAAATAAAAAAAAACTTTACCTACCTAATATAAACAAAGAAAAATTGTAAACTTCAGGTGGTTTGCTGAGACACTTTACTCATCGGTGCAGGTATTGTTCAGTTATGAGTTGTGGTACAGTGAAGAGTCTTTTGTTGATGGTTGCAGTAAAGGACTTTATACTTTTTTCTGCAGCATTTAGGTCACTCTTCTTGCATTTGCTCTCTTGTATATTTTCAGTGCTTATTGTTTTTTGGAAGATGGGCACCCTACATTCTTGAGCTATACATAGCTCATTTCCAAATATTTCACTGATTTTTATTGTAGCACGATGGACATTCCTTTCTTCCTAAGATTTTCTATTTCTCAGTTTTTTAATACAAAATGAGTACCGGTAGTTGTCTTAGTGAAATACTAGTGTATAAAATAGTTAAAAATTTGGAACCATAGCCCATGAATTTTTATAATCTCTATATAGGCCAGTCGGTAGAGGTCATTTTAGACCAAAAGTTCCAGTAATTTACAATACGGCTGATTTTTTTTTTATAAGTACATTAAAGTATGTAGATTAACATAAAAAAAAGTTTACCAGTCTATCGATTTCCCAAAGTCGAAAAAAAAATCGATTATCATTTTTTTTTCGATTATCCTTAATATTTCAAGCTGGGATGAAGATAGAGAAAAATAAAAAATACCACCGTGTAGGGGAGGCATTTTTCAACAAAAAAGGTCATATGTATTTATTTCGTCCGAGCAATGGTTTGTCTGGATAAAATTCTATAATGCAAGTATGTATTTTGCAGCAGGGGAAATCACTAAAAGGGGACATCTTATTCATATATGAAGAGTTGGCTCATTCTAAATTGGCCGAATTTTAATATATCGAATTGAAACTTGACATAGGAGTTAAAATATATATTTTAAACATTTTTGCTGAGTCTCAGCTTGTTATCTTGAAAATTACCCGATCTAGGAGTCGATTTCTATTATCGATTTTAGGAGTACCGGACTCACGAACTAATTTCAATCTATTCCAGTTTCGTCAATTTTTGGAATATCAACATCAAATTTGTTTTACAAGTTGAGTACACCAGTATAAATATTCTTAGTAAGTATGAACGATTTTTGTCATGCTATTTTTAAAAACGAGGCGCTTAAAAATAGTCTTCTGTTTTACCTATCTCGTTTTAACTATAATACATTTGGATTCAACGACTCCATATTCGACATTTTTGAACATATCGATTTAAAAATTGGTACATAAGTTAAAAACACAATTGTTTTTTGCTATACTTATTTTAAAAACTAAATTTAGAAAATTGACTTATCGGCAGCCGATTAACTCAAGCGTTTTGATGAAAAATCTAAAAAGGTCTAAAATTATACTTTTTTAAGTTACTTGTGCTTTGAAAAGTAAATAATAAAAAAGGTTTATACTCCTTGATCTTGTTTGAATCTATATATTTAACTTTTAAAAAAACTTTCAGGTTGATATTTTGAAAATTTTCTAAACTGGAGTTGTTTAAAATGAATTGGTGGGTGCGGTACTCCTAAAATCGAGAAACCCATTGATAAGTCAAGTGGCTCTAGATCGGGTAATTTTCAAGATAACAAGCTGAGACTCAGCATAAATGTTTAAAATATATATTTTAACTCCTATGTCAAGTTTCAATTCGATACATTAAAATTCGGCCAATTTAGAATGATTCAACGCTTCATATATGAATGAGACTTAAACTTTTAGTGATTTCCCCTGCTGCAAAATACATACCTGCATTATCGAATTTTTTCCAGACAAACCATTGCTCGGACGAAATAAATGTATATGACCTTTTTTGTTGAAAAATACCTCCCCTACACGGTGGTATTTTTATTTTTCTCTATCTTCATCCTAGCTCAAAATATTAAGGATGATCGAAAAAAAAATGATAATCGATTTTTTTTTTCGACTTTGGGAAATCGATAGACTGGTAAACTTTTTTTTATGTTAATCTACATACTTTAAGGTACTTATAAAAAAAAATCAGCCGTATTGCAAATTACTGGTAGTTTTAACCTATACCAAACTGGGCTAATACTAATATTACAAAAAGGTAAAATTTGTTTGTATGTAGGGGGTAACCTTTAGAACTACTGAGCCGATTGAAAAAATGGTTTGACTAATAAAAAGCTACACTATCCCTGAGTAACAGGCTATAATTCATTTTGATAAAAACATTTTTTATTTCAATATTTGTAAATTTAGTCGGAAAAACTTCTTAGGTTAGGCCTAGATTGATGAACCTCATGTATTTAACTGTGTTACCATAGGAACCAATTGAATAAAATAACAGATAAAACAGCTGTTTGCTCTAATATTTCCATTAACAGCTGATTTCAAACTTTGAAACAATTATTTGTATTTCTAACTTTTAGGTTCGGTTTTTATTAAAGTATAGACCTGAGCCTTGCTGGTTCTTTTAACCTTTATTATAACTACTGTTATAAAATAATTTGATTTGAACATTTAACATTATTTACCATCTTAGCTTTGGGGTTAATATTAATCCAACACCTTTATTATAAAGAAAACATAACATGATTATGTGCATAGAAGGTTCCAACGTGGTTGGTGTGCGGAGTGCGCAAGGGTTTCCCCTAGTCTTGTTATAAAGGCAGTTCATTTGATTGTTTGTTTATTAGTTTTAGCTAATCCCACAAATCCTACTTGTAATCAGTATTATCTGACAGTTGTGAATGCAGGGCCGGATTTAGAAATTTGCCGCCTATAGGCTTGGTCCCATTTGCCGCTCCCTTTAGTTGAGTATTTAGATTAGTTTTATACTACAGAATTAATTGGTATTATCTTATTTTATAAGTATAATAGCTCTAAATTGGTTTAAGGGTTTGTTACAATTTAATTTTTGTAACGTATTAACTTGGATTACATTATCACATTAGTTTTATTTTACTTTTTTTACAAACGACTTTTAAGATTCGTTAGAAAATTAAAAGTGTTTTTATTCTGTTCTTTGAGGTTAGTAACACTCTTTTAATGTTCTTAGACTGTCAACTAAACCGATATTTTGAAAGGAAATAACAATTAATAGTACTACTTCTTAATTTTGAAATAAAAACTGGCAGTCATGGGACTGCCGTCAGAAGTGAAAACTTTTTAGCTACATAATACAGTTAACTTTATTTTCGGGTT
>JAGFPH010001562.1:238324-254494 GCA_018207615.1 Philaenus spumarius
GGTATAATTACTAGTTATTTGTGTATCTATGGTGCAAAGTTGAGTTCGTCGCACGAGATAAATTAACTTTTTAAGTTTTGAAGTTTATCGAGTGACAAATTAAATTTTGCACCCGTGATACAACGTTTTTCCTACAGCTACATTTTAAATTAGTGTTTTAGTTTTTAAAAAAGATCTTTTTTACTGAGGTTAGTACCATAACAATCAACGTTTTTAAAACATAGACTACATCAGCTGTTTACTTTGCGTACAGTGCGCAAATTAAACAGCTGGTGCGCGAAAAGTATTACTTTACCGCACGCCAGCTGTTTAACTGTGCGGTAAAGTAAAACAAAGAGATATAATTACTTAATGCTGAACACATGAAGTTTAGTTTCGCACTGCCGTATGAGTGTGCTAAAACGCACTTTATTAAACAGCTGTAGGACAATGATTTAATTTCATAATTTGTACAGTAGAATGGGCAATTTAATTTTACAAAGTGCCCAATTAGGCCTAACTACGTAGGTAATTGTGTAGATGAGCGTGACCGTAAATTCTAACGGAAAGAAACAAAAGGTCACATTTTCCTTTTTAATATAATGAAACTATACCCTTCACTGGCTGCGGAAAATAAAATATTAACAATCTAAAATCATAGAAGAACAAACGAAGCAAAAAGTTGAACAGGCGAAGTTTCTTCAGACATCTTGCTGAACCGATAGATATACCAGCTTTCCCAGATTTTGTAGAAAGTAAGAAGTGCAACCAACTTATTTAGGTTTACAAACTGGAATTATATTGTGATTAGAGTGTTTTATTTTTTAAGATGGTGGTTGTAATTCTTCATTGTAACCTATATTTTGTCGGTTGAGTTTTTCGTTTTTTTATTTAAAAGTCATCCGTAACATGAACTCTGCCCCAAAGTAGATCTATCATAGCGCAAATGCCAAAAGTCCTTTATTTCAAATGAGAAATTTATATAAATAAAATTGAAGAGTCTGTCTGTGATTTCAAAATATAGGATAAAAATGCTCTGCTTGGTTAGTTGAGTAATGAGAGGGAGGTGGGGGCGCCAAAAAATGGGCCGCCCCTGACAGCACCAAATATTATTTGTTGGAACTAGTAGCTGTAGTCACAACTAGAAGCTCGAATACCACACGCGGAGTAAAATAAAAACTACAGTAGGAAATGTATGTGAAGAAGCGGGTGGCTGTATGCGCAGAAGCAGGGACGGCCAATGCGCATGCGCTAATAGCGTGGAGGTCAGCGTAGCGAGTCAGTCGGCGACAGAGGTTAGTCGCGTTATCTAGAGCACTGCCTTTTCTAAAAACATTGTAATGTTTTATTATTTCTGGACTATAATCAACTTAATGACATTGTTATAAATATTGTATATATTGTTATAAATATTGTATAATATATTGTTATAAATATTGTATATTATATTGTTATAAATATTGCACAAAACTTTTAAAAACATAGCCGTAAAAACAGACTGGGTAGTAGTGTACTCAGTAGTCAAATCCCCACTCCGACACACATAACATAACTCCTCCCTTCCACACTCACATGCATACCTGCGCGGCCCGCTCGTCACATATATTTCCATCTGTACCTTCCACCATCACACCAGACTCGGGCTCTATAGGAACGCTACGCCGCTGGAACTGTAAAAGGCACAGTTAAGTACAAAAGATATTTTTCATAAATGGGGGGATGGCTACTGACATTAAGCTTAAGGATGATTGTACAAAGGAATCATTTAAGAAAAAAAGGACTAATTATAATACATTTTATAGGTAATATAAAGTGGAAGTAGGAGTAGGAACACTTTGTACGAGCCACCACTATTCAAACAACATCTAATTTATTGCAATATCTTTAAAGTAGAGAAAATTATAGACTGATCACTACTGTCAACAAATGCTACACACGACTTTGCGCCAGAACCAAGGAAGGATGAATACTTCATAAAATCGTTGAACTCTGTGGCACCGAGCAGCACCAAAAACGCATGTACAAAAGGGTTCTTGTTTGACCGAGTATGCGGTAGGCAACACTGTAGCAAAAAGAAACCCTCATCAGTTGAGTTTTAATATCTTGGAACTCTTAAAAAAATGACCTCGTAGTTCCAGGACATATTTTTGCTATTCACTCGGGCTTAAAAGCTTTGGATTTGGATCGCGTGATGAGTATAGCTAATTATCAGGAGAAGCAAATCACATTAATTTCCTGCCTGTATTGCCTTCACACTCCGTTAGACTATGCTCTTGTGATGACCTTGGGCGTGGCCTTATACTCCTTCATCTTTACCATTGTATAATGTTTGATTAACTCACTACGCAATGCAGACGCCAGACAGCCGAAGCGTGACTGGGTGGTGTCATCTGTACTTCGGTTCACCAGCTTTCTTTTAGTTATCAACATTTTATAGCAGGCACACATGGTGGAACGACTAACATCTAGTCATTCCACCATGGCAGGCACATACTAGAAAATACCGTTTCTTCCACACGCTTATTAACGAATTTCCATTGGAAATATGAGCTATTGCAGTGTCCCTTATGGTACGACCTAAAGGTCGGGATTAGTTAATGAGCACCCATCATCCCGATCATGGTCCTCAGAACACGTTTTGGGGAGTCATTAAAAAGTATATATACTTATGTATATACGTGTTCACACTCTAGCGGCCGCATTTCCAAATTTGGTACACATGTTGGATGTTTACGTCGCTCGGACAAAAAATCCAACAACCTGAAGTACGTTTTTTGATCGGAAGTTACTATTTAAAAAAAATGTTATACGAAAATTAGTTTTTTGTAGTTATATCTAAAAAAAATAAGTGTAGGATATTATTCTGCACATTTTGTTTATTTTACGCGACCTTATAGCTCGCTTGGTTCCCCCAAAATCGATCAAAACGTAAAATACCGTTAAAGTACCTAGTTCAAATCCGCGTGAGGACATCTTCTCGCCCGAGGCCTAGTTTGTTCGCTTCGTAGCTCATAACACGAGGCCGCAAGGTCGAGGTGCAAACTCGCAAAGCTTCGCGTGAGTCGAAAGAGGCTTAGGTGCAAACAAATTCTACTAATATATTTCGAACACAAGGCAGCTATTTAGCACCGTCGTAGGCCAATTTACCAAATTGTTGTTTGAAACCCTAAAACATAGACCTGTAAACTTAATTTTCGTAATTTGCTCAACTCACGTTAACGGTTTAGCTTAGAGGTAAGTCGGTTTACCTGTATCTGGTATTTTGTACTAGGTACTTCTTCGAAGGTACTTGTACCAGGTACGGGAGGACAAAAATACCAGGTATTTTGTACTTCGTCGACGGTACTAGTACTAGGTAGTCACGGGAGGACAAAAATAGTACCAGATTAACCAGATACAGTTTTAGTTACTTTCACTGACAGAGTACAGGGTACACGTACTGGTACAGGGTACAGACTACAGACCAGTTAATTACTGTTTGATTGACTTGTAGTCTGGACGAGTAGTCGTAGATGACCAGACTTACCCCCACCTCCCTACTCACCCTCACCAACAACGCTATGTTTAAATGCAATCTATACTAATATTATAAAGATGTAAAATTTGTTTGTTTGTTTTTTTTTTTGTATGTAGGGGGTAATCTCTGGAACTACTGAACCGATTGAAAATATAGTTTTACTAATAAAAAGCTTCACTATCCCTGCGTAACATAGGCTATAATTCATTTTGATAAACACATTTTTTATTTCAATATTTGTAAATTTAGTCGGACAAAATTTTTAGGTTAGGCCTAGCCTGATGAACTATTATAGCAACCAATCGAACAAAATAACAGATTTAACAACTGTTTGCTCTAATATTCCTATTAACACTTGATTTCACCCTTTGAAGAAAGTATTTGTATTTCTACCTTTTAGGTTAGGTTTTTATTAAAGTGTAGGCCTGAGCCTTGTTTGTTCTTTTAACCTTCATTATAACTGCTGTTATAAAAATATACGAAATAATTTGATTTGAACATTTAACATTATTTACTGTCTTAGATTTGGGGTTATTATAAAGAAAAGATAACATGATTATGGGTATAGAAGTTCCCAACGGGGTTGGCGTGCGGAGCACGCAGGGGTTTCACCTTATACAGGTATTTACTTATAAAAATATATCAGTTAGTTGGTACTGGTAGTGGGTACAATATACTTTATATCATAGGTATTAGGCACATCTTGTTGTATGAATGAATACACTCTAACATAATAAATGCCCCTAGATAATCGGGTACTTTGTACCTGGATAGTAGAAAGTACCCATTTAGCTCATCTCTAGTTCAGCTGCGTGGTCGAATTATATTGTTATTATTATACTTATTGCCCAGCAAAGCCGAGCTTTCAAAAATTACAATTTACATCAGCAATTAATTAACAATGCACAACCACAGATTGACAGTACTTAAGTCAATCTGTATAGCTTGTATCAGCGAGAGTTTATAAAAGTTGTGTCCGATTCAAAAGGTCGACATGAACAGTTCGCAAACTGATTCTTTTTTAACGAGTTGATTCAATTCACGTAAAACAATCGTTTTGCCATCACTATATGATATATTTTGATTCTGATCGTACTTAAAACTGTGACAAGTTTCATATATTTTTGTCACAGATATTCTCAACTCTATACTCAACTAGTAAACCTGGCAATGCTTCGCTATTGCTTGATTTAATTTTAAGGGCAGTTGTACCATTTCATCTCTTTCATAAGTAATTGAATTGCAAAAAAAAATTATATCAGTTACGAATAATATTAAAGAATTTTAAATTTACGTTTTGTAGGAATTTAGTCCAATTTGTTTTTATTGTATAGAGGTAGCTACTCCATTTAAAAGCTTTTCTTTGTAGTGACCATGGTCTCAAAAAATCCTGGTACTAATATGTGTAAATTATAACATTTTAGTAAAATTAGTTGGTAGTTTTTTGAAAACGTAGAACAAATAATTGGATTATTATTATAGTATTTCGGAATTGTTTCGTCAGTGATAGTTCTTACATTCTTTCGCCGTTATACCATAACATGATTCTAGTTGTATATATAGCCTACGTTTTAGTTTTTTACTTTCTCCACTCTATCTATACGTAGTATATGGAGAAAGTACTGTTTTCGTAAAAATGTTCGAATTTGAATTTTCAGTTGAATTATCTGTTTTGGTGCTCCCAGAACCCCAAAAAATGGTTTAGTGCAATTATCTGTGTTGGTGCTCCCTGAACCCAAAAATATTTTTAGTGGAATTTTTTGTTTTGGTGCTCCCTGAACGAAAAAAAGTGTTTTTAGAGTGGTGTCTGTCTGTCAGTCTGTCAGTATGTATACACGACCAGAGAGGACACTATTGGTCCGATTTTCATGAAATTTGGTATGTAGGTACTAAACCCTAATATCTCCAGGCGTTTTTTTCATTTTTTGGCATTTTTAATTTTTAAGGGTAATTTACAACTAAAAACCCACAAAAAACGACAAAAATGCAAATTTCTCAAAAACGGCTCTAACGATTTTGATCAAATTTTCAGTATTTATAGTGCTTAAGATGCCAAACAAAATGACACCACCCGCTTTTATCAAAACTTCGGCGTTTTATAATTATGGGGAAATGTTTAAAAATAAACAAGTTTATTTTGTCAATCTAGCATCGTGGCAGCGGCCGCACGGGGTAGCACCATGGTAGCGATCACGGCCAGTAATTCAAAGGTCGCGCGATCGAATCCCGCCTAGGAAAATAATTTTTTTATATGATTGACGTAGGTAGAATATTATTTTTTTGTTTTGTTCTAAAAAGTAATAAATAAAATAATTGAAAACAATATTATTTTGACTACAGTAAGTTGGGAGAAAGTTTGTGTCAGTTAACTGATACCGTTTATTTATTGTTGGACTAAAAAAGAAGACAAACTAGCTGCGTGTCGAATTTTTTCAGAATTCTGAATGACAAGTCAGTTTAATATATTTTATAGAAGAAAATTCCCAATTTCGTTTCAACCTTAAATAATAATTAATAATTTAATTCATAATTTCGTTTTAAAATATTGTCTAATTCATTATTTTCTAACGTATAATTTAAATTGGAATTACAGTATTTGATTAGAATGAATACACAGTGTTTGATTTGGATTGTACAGTAGAGAATTTCTAGCAAGAGCCGTGACCTCGAGATGCGCAGTAGACTCGAGTTAATTCGAGTGGTGGGGGGTCAGAGAAGCTCAGACTATTACCGAGCTCTGAACGTAACACTTCAATCTGGAAGTAATAAAACACAAGGCTGTCACGACAACAGTGATAGCGTGATGTCCCCTCCCCTCCATAGGACGGCGTCCCCACTTGTCTGAATTCTTCCCTCCCGCCAGCGCATCGTAGAGGTCTTGCTAAATCTGACGAACTATACGAAATGTAATTAAATGTAGAGCAGAGCTGCTGTATTTGAACTGCAGGCCTTGGGTGGAGGGAGTAAATAACAACTGTTCACTCTGTAATTTGAAGGCTAAAGAAGACAGTTTCCATTTTTTTAGCGATTTGTCCAATCTTGGAAACAATTAGGAAACGATATTTTGAGAAATTGGAGTCGAGTTGGGAGGAATTGCTTAAACAGCTAACGGGGAAAATTGGAAATATCTTGCTCGGTACGTGCATCAGGCTTGGCAATATAAATGGGAATTAATCCGCGAATTCAATGATTAATGTTGTGAATTTGTATTTGTTATCATGTCTTTGCTCCCCCTCAATCATCATATACTTAATACAATAAGGTTTTTTTCTGTTACACCCCTTTTTCATCCGTCCAACTTAACCGATTTTTACGATTTTGGTGTCATTTTAAAGCTTAAGATCTAGCGCACCTGCGAATGGTAATTAAAAGGTCATTTCGTTTAGGCCTGCGTCCCTCTAGCCTTTTATTTATTTCTAGAGGGCCTTTTTAAAGGTCCAGTGCTGAAAAACTTGCATTATAACGGTTTTAAATGTGATTGTTAACAGCTCATTACCTTCAGATGATTTTTTAACAAAGCCAGATTGTAAGCAAAAATAGATCATCTGCAACTGTTAAGAAGAGAGCTTATGAAAATTATTAATTTTTAAATACACTACTTTAATTTATAAATTGTTGCCTAATAATTGAGGTAGGTAAATCACTCTTAATGGTAAAGACTATAAAATCGACATATTATAAAAAATATTGTAAATTAGTAGTTTTATTTATCTAAAAATTATCTTAACACTATATCTGGCAATTAAAAGTAATTGCACTATAATTGCATGGCATAATATGTGGGTTTTTTCAGGTAAAGAGTATAGGCCTAGCCTAAGCTATTTTTATACTATACATTATTTTTATTTTCTTATTGTTATTTGTAGCCTACTATAAACAATTTTTTAACTTTGTATTTTGTTGGACTAAAGAACTTTTAGGTTTGTTTTACTGTAATAGCCTACTTTTCAAATAATGTGTTATTTATATTTTACTTTTGATTAGGCCGAATTTTCTGCTATTTTGGAAACATATATTTTATGTTTTTGTAAACTATAATAACTTGCCTAATCTTCTAATCAAATTATTTCGTACATTTTATAACAACAGTTATAATAAAGATTAAAAGAACCATTAAGGCTCAAGTCTACACCTTAATAAAAATCTAACCTAAATGCTAGAAATACAAAGTATGAAATTAGCTAAAAATGGAAATATTAAAGCATACATCTGTTAATACACTGTTATTTTATTCAATTGGTTGCTATGGTAACAAATGTTAATACATTTGTTGATTTATCCAGTCTAGGCCTAACCTAAGAATTTATTCCGACTAAATCTACAAATATAGAAATAAAAAAATGTTTTTTATCGAAATAAGTTATAGCCTATGTTACTCAGGGTTAGTGTAGCTTTTTATTAGTAAAACTATTTTTTCAATCGGTTCAGTAGTTTCAGAGATTACCCCCTACATACAAACAAACAAACTTTACCTCTTTATAATATTAGTATAGCTATGTGTACTATGCATTTGTATATTTATGACAACATTAGACTTCAATTTATGCCTTTTGTAAACAAATTTTGTGTTTTTATGAACTTTTATCCTCATGGAAAAAATATTAAAATGCGCAATTTGCGCACGGGCCCCCTAGTTTGTTAATATTTGTGTTGTTGTTGGCAATCTTTGCTTAATGTTTATATTGTTGGTAATCTTTGCCTAGTTTGCATACTTAATACATTTTTAGTTGTCTTCTTAGTATATAGTATTTTCAGAGTGGGTGTGTGTGTGTGCGTGTGTATGTATGTAATTATGGGTGTCAGGCTTAGGATAATTATGAGCTATTGCAGTGACTCTTAGCGCCGATAATGGTCCTCAGAACACTTTTTGGGTGGCATTAGAAATTTTATACAATGATTTTTTTTTTTTAAACGGAAGCACGTTTTTTGACCAGAATTAATAGTTTTTTTACATATTTCGTACTACAATGAAAATATTTTTGGAGTTTTATCTAAAAAAATGTATGTAAGATGTTATTCTGCACATTTTGTTTTTTTACACGACCTTACAGCTCGCTTGGTTCCCCTAAAATCGATCAAAACGTAAAATTGTAGTAACCGGAGCTAAAGCCTAGCCCATAACATAACCAAAGACTAGTTGACTTATGAATTTAAGCTAAACAGCCAATTTATATGCAAGGACCATATTGGGAGATTTCAGTTATTTTTCAAAGCTATTAGAATATGTCCAAATATGATAATATCTTGTTAATAAAAAGAAACCTTGACTTGAGGTAGCTATCTAGAAACCGCGAATATCCTGGCATGTGAAAGCCATCTCTGACGACATTAGGGCGTTCCCTACTGTTTATAAAAACTGGAGACAACCCATCTTCACTCTCTTTTGCTCAGTATCATTTGGCAGTCTCACTTCGCACTCACTAGAGTCCAGTACGCTTCTCTCCGAGATGTCGATAATCTTCATCAAGTTACTGCTAGTAACTTCTTCACTTCGTAAGTAATACTGAAAAGATTGTTAATCATGATGTTTGATTTAAATTCAATCCCATATTTTTTATTAAAGAACTGACGCGTTTATTTTATTTGTTAAGGTTGAGAAATGAATGTAAAATGTAACTTCAAAATTTATAAAAAGTCTGTCTTTAAATTTTAAGGAGTATTAAAGTTATAAGTGTGTTAATTATATCAAGAATTAAATTAAAAGCGATCTAAAATAGATCAAGTTATAAATAAAATGTATTCTTTTTAAATGTAATCTGTATTTGCTTATTATCTGTGGATGAATATATTAAAAGAGTGTTTCACAAATTTCTCTCGTTTTAAGTTTATGAAACCAGCTTTCCGAATTGTTGGCCTTTCCGGCTTAATGGATAATTCCAGTACTGTACAAAAATAAATATTTTGTTACATGCCTTCCGCATCAAAACGGTTGGAAAATGTTACAAAATACCATAGAAGTAACCGGTTCAAAGCCATGTGGTGGATTCTACCGTGAGGTTGGCGTGCGAAACACGCAATGCATTGTGTATTGAAGATACTCCCAATACGGGGGTTGGCGTGCGAAGCACGCAATGCTTTTTGTATTGAAGATACTCCGAATATGCGGAATGGCGTGCGAATGATCCGAGGCCGACGGCTGAGTTAGTACGTTGCGAGCTATGCGAATCAGTCCATAGACCGAGGCCGCAAGGTCGAGGTGTAAACTCGCAAAGCGAGTGGAACAAAGGAGCGCGTGAGTCGAAGCTGGAGGCTTAGGTGGAAAAATCCTACAAATGTAATATATTTCGTACACACATGCAGGCTAATCAGCGCCTTCGTGAGTAGATAAATTTCCCAAATAGTTGGTTGAAACCCTAAACCGTATAAATTTAATTTTTGAAATTCGCTCAACTCACGTCAGCGCTTCAGCTGCGTGGTCGAATTATTTTACTTAAAATAGGTCATTGTTAGATATAAAATCGTGTCACGTTTGAACTCAATCGATACACACAGACGAAAAAGTAAGCACCCTAGACCGAAGTTTACATTGTGCAATATGTTTGTCTCGATCCCAGGAACCAATTCACAAATAGGGACCAGAGAGTTGGGGGACACCATGTATATTCTGCGTGTGTTTATTAGCGAATTTCCATAGGAAAAATGAGCTATGCAGTGGCCCTTTTGGTAAGACCCAAGGTCGGGAGTAGCAAATGAGCATCGATCATGGCCCCCAGAACACGTTTTTGGGTGTCATTAAAAATCATATATATGTATTAAATTTATGTGTTCGCACTTTAGCGGCCTCATTATAAGTTCGATTTGGTTCAAATTTGGTACACATGTTAGTCGTCTACGTCGCTCGGACGAGTTCCTTAGCCAACAAAATCCAAAATCGGAAGCACGTTTTTTGTCATGAAGTAACTATTTTTTGAGATTTTTCCTACGAGGATGAATTTGTTTTTGAGTTTTTCTACAAATATAAATGTAGGATGTTGTTCTGCACATTTTTTTACGCGACCTTATAGCTCGTTTGGTTCCCCCAAAATCGATCAAAACGTAAAATACCATAGAAGCACCCGGTTCAAAGCCATGTGGTGGATTCTACCGTGGGGTTGCATGCTTCGCGTATTGAAGACACTTACAATATGCGGAATGGCGTGCGAAGCACGCAATGCTTTGTGTATTGAAGATACTCCCAATATGCGGAATGGCGTGCGAACCATTCTGCAGCTATTCAGCACCGTCGTGAATAGACCTATTTCCCAAATTGTTGGTTGAAACCCTAAAACATAGGCCTATAAACTTAATTTTGGACATTTGCTCAACTCACGTCAGCGGTTCAGCTGCGTGGTCGAGTTATTATTATTTTTAGTTACGCACTTCAGTTATTTGTTAAACCCTTTTAGAACAGAGAAACCCTAAACTCGCACATCTCCAGGTTTTATTTAAAAGTAAACATTATAATACATAATTTATATTTATTAAACTCAATATTTCTAACTGCATTGCATTAATTATGTACGCATCTGGTATTTGGTATGCACACGGTACATTGTGAACGTTACACTATACAATCGAGTTATCAGATTACGTTTTTTTCTCTAGAATCGCTGCGCGTGTCGCGATAAACGCAAAACACAACATAATTATCGAGTACATTAGTTGAAACGATTCATTATCTAAATGGTTTTGACTCTGGCCTTGGTGGTTTTTTAATACCGTTTTTCGACACATCGCGTTGCGTATTTCGACAATCGATATATCGAGCTCGCAGTGATGACGTCATCATAACTCCAATGTTTGTTTATGTTTAAGAATTTAACAGTTGCAAGTGGCCCGTGGCAATGCAGTCTTTATAGAGGCAGTGCTTTAATTCTTCAGTGCACGCGGTGTTGTCCTGTGTTATGACGGTCGCTGTGTTTGTTCATTTAAATAATATGTGCAAACAATCCAAAGCCGAAGACCGGGTACTAGTCATAGTTTGTCAACTTGGATACGAGCCGACCACTGTTTGCTTTACGTCCGCCATCCTTCCCTATTTTACTAACAAAGACGCTATAGACACAATATTTTGAATAAAGGGCTAAGGAAGGGCGGTGAAACAAAGAAAGTAAATGTTTTTTATTATTTATGGATGGACATTTTAACCAATCTTTGTGCTCGTTACGGTTTACCGTGGGCAACAGGAGTTAATATAAAGGAGCCGAGGGGGCACGCCCCAGAATTCAGAAAAAATGTATAAAGTAGTACATTGAGAAATTTTAACTATTAAATTATCTACACATATAAAATACGTTTTTACTGTTTGATATTCTGCTAGGTAGTTTTTTTAGTATTTTTGTTTCAATTCTCGTTTTTCAGCTACGCTGTTGAGTGTCGGAGTTTGGAGTCTGCTGTAGAGGCGGCCACCTTGGATTTTTATCCATTAAGAGCAATGTTAAATTTAAAATCATTTATTTAATTTATTTTTAACGAATTTTCATAGAAAAGGTGAGCTATTGTAGTGTCCCTTATGGTAAGACCTAAGGCCGGAGGAGTAAAAGAGCACCGATAAAGTCCTAAGAACACGTTTTGGGTTGTAATTAAAAATGATATATATGTATAAATCTGTTCGCACTCTAGTGGCCGTATTTTAAGGCCGATTTGGTCAAAATTTGGTACGAACGTTGGTTCTCTACGTCGTTCGGTAGAAAATAAATCCTACACACGGAAGCACGTTTTTTGACAGGAATTAACTATTTTTTGACATTCTTCGTACGAGAATGAAACGTTTTTAGAGTTTCATCTAAAAAATTAAATTGAGGATATTATTCTGCACATTTTGTTTTTTACACGATCTTATAGCTCTCTTGGTTCCCTAAAAATCGATAAAAACGTAAAGCACCATAAAAGTACCCGGCTCAAATCCACGTGGCGGATTTTACCGTGGTTGCATCTTCTGATCCGAGGCCGACGGCCGAGTTTGTACGCTGCGAGCGAAGCGAAGTTCATAACAAAAGGCCCGCAAGATCGAGGTGCAAACGCGCAAATCGAATTTTCAGCTGCGAGTGGAACGAAGAGCGCGTGAGTCGAAGCTGGAGGCTTAGGTGCAAACAATTTCTACTGATATATTGCGTACACACAGGCAGCTATTCAGCGCCGTCGTGAATAAGCAAATTTCTCAAATCGTTGGTTGAAACCCTGAAACATATAAATATCGTTTTGCAAATTTGCTCAACTCGCGTCAGCGGTTCAGCTACGTGGGCGAATTATGTTTTATCATACAATTATTTGCAGGGTCTCATTTTAACCGCAACCACAATACGGATCCGTTTTGCGTTTCACATTTTTTTAAATCACGTTAATTTATTATGTAACTGGCATTTTTTAAGTACCAAGTTTGAATTTTTCCTGAGACAATAAAAAATGAACTATTAAAAGTAAACTGCAAGCCGGATCCGCCATTTTATAAAGAATGTTTGGTTTCTTTCTCGCCACGCAATTACAAAACATAGATTTATAAAATAGTTTTAAATGAGGCAAAGTCAAAAAGCTCAGCTGCAAAAACTCCACTAGGGTGAAGCGCTGGTGTCGCCGGTTGCTTTCCCTTTTGCTGGAGATATAGCATCAAAGTGTCGATATGGCTTCAAAATAAATAAAAAACTTTAAAACAACAAATAACTTTTTAAAATAAAACCTTTCAAATGGGCAGAAATTAAATAGCAGCTCTAAGAGAAAACAAAGTCTCAACTGTCAAAATAACTTTAAAACACGTATTTTGTAGGCCAATTTTTGTAAAAAAACCTGGGGTACCGGTAAGGTTGGTCAATGATCATATTGCCCCCTCCCCTAAATTATTACGTACATTCGTTACTGATTGGCTACACAACTTCACTTTTCTTCTTTTCCACTACTCTCGCATCCCTTCCTTTTTCTGAAACTTCTAGGATGTCTGGGGGTTATTTGTTTGAAATCCTCCACCTCCGCAATCTTTTTCTTGAACCAATCTAAACAAAAACTTTCTCAGTCACTCCCATCTGTTCGAGATTTCGTCGGTGAACGTGTTTTATCCACGGAACTTATGTGCGCAAGATAAGACAGTCGATTTTTGCTATTCTCTCCCTTCATCCTCTTTAGGTATGATAGTCTTCTTTTTGACATCGTTATTAAATTTTCAAGGTTCTTTCGTAGGTTGTAAGTAGACTCTCCAGACGCTCTTGTGGCCTGTCTTTCTTTTTAATCTCTATTAGGCATTGTTCGGCAGCATCCAACAATCAGGATTCTCTGAGATTTAGAAAACGCACTAAATCGGACGTAAAATGCGGTCCTTAGAGTGCGAACACATACAAATATATATATAATGTTTAATTACACCACAAAACATGTTCTGGGGACCATGATCGGTGCTCATTGACCAATCCCGATCTTAGCTCTCACCATAAGAGCCACTGCAATAGATCATATTTGCTGTCGAAATTCGCTAATAAACGTGCAACATGTAGATTTATCTTGATAAATCATGGATAAGTTACATTCAGCACAAATTAGTGGTAAAACCTTATTTAATGAAATGTAAAACAGTAAGCAACATGACAAATAACAACGTTGGCAAAATTTAATGAACAACGTGTTAGAGCGTTAGTTGCGCATGCTTAAGTTAACAGGTACAGTCTAATTTTTTTAACCGTGCACTCGTCCAGGCGCGGATCCAGCGGGGGGCAAAGGGGGCAATTGCCACTCCCGAACTCCGAAACAAAATAAAATGAAGAACTAAAAAATGAGTTTTATTTTTAATGTTTTCTCCAAAATGAAAAATCCTTTTGTTCAGCATTTACTTTACGTAATTCTACAAAGGTAATAATAAACAATGAAGGATAGTAACAAATAATAAAATCACTAAAAATCTAACCTCGAATAATTCTGCAAATAATAAATAAACATATTATATTGTAGGCGTGTAGGCCTTTGCACGTTTATTTTGTGAATAAAATAATGAAATCCGAAATAGATTTGTTGAATTTTATTGAAGTCAAAAGTATTTTACGGTGAACAAATATTGTTTTCACTCACAATAATATGGTTATAGGCCTAAGTAATAAGTTACATCGTCACATCATCTGTGACTTCTATTTTCGTTGTCTTGCTCATTTTGGGGCTTACGTCTAAAAATCAGAGCTTCACTCATTAGAGGTCGTCAGAAAAGTAATGTTTAGTCGTAATAAGTGTAATATTTTGAAATATTTAATACAAATGCGAGTAAGATCTCAAGTAAACCATCAAAATTGCCCTGTACGAAGGCCGATGCCAAAAAAAGATTTTAGTCATCAGTAAATACAAAAATGAAGTAAAACTGAAGTTAAAAATGAATTTAACAAGTAAAACATTGTTGACAACCAGAATATTTCCGTTCAAATTGAACGTTTTGCGTTAACATATTTTGAACTTTCTGGGGACCCCCCAAAACCTACCAGTTATTTTGCACACCTAGGAAGTGTTGCCCAAGATGAGGTCCTGGGTTCGCCACTGCACTCGGCGCGCGCTAGCGCGCGGTAGGCTAGCGGTGTACCGGGGAGGGATTGTAAAGACAGTTCCACAAACCTAGACTCAAGGCCAGCCTTGCCCGCCATTGGCATAGCTTTCGCACCGCGATTTCTAACGTATTCATTCAGGTTAGTACAGTCGTGGACGAGTGCACCATTAAAACAATTATACTGTATATTAAGTGGATTAAAAATAAAAAATTTTACTTTACGAAAAGGAGACTTTTAAGTTAGTTGAGGTATGGTTTCTATATATTAATCTGGATTGAAACGTAAAAAAAACACTGAACGTAAACTTACTTAGTCTCCAGTGTCAGTATGTTTTCAGTTTGTAAACACATGTACATTCACTCCTAAGATGAAAGTGTGTTCACTATAATTATTTTTAATTCAGCACCAAATTTCTTCTACAACGGTAGGCTACTCTTTTGAATCCTAGGCGAGCTCGTATCTCACTCCTTCTGTTTTTTAGTACAATGCACGACAAACAATGAAACATATTTCATATCGCTACTTCTGAGCAATCGCAGAAGACACCGTCCCTTCATTTAATAACTCTGCCACTTCCACAAAGGCAACGCAACGAAGTTTCGGATATTAGGAGTTTGTATTTTCTCTTGAACTTGACAGCTGCCTAGTATTTGCATACAGTATGAAGAACGTAATGTGTATCGCGAGGATTTTACAAACATGAATAAAACATCAACTTTGGCATTGGGATATTGTTAGCCTTGAAGGTATCAGATCGCAAGACTTTGCTATACATAGACGTGTAAAGACGGCGTCTATGTATGCTAATACGTCGGAAATAGACGGAAGGACAATAACGCTTCGTGCACGCTAAGCTGCTTATTCCACTCGCTATCCGACTCTGTCTTCGGTCTTTCACTTGTTGTAGGCTACAGCCCGCGTGCCAAATATGTGGTAGCCAAGCAAGTTTCAAATTTGTAGTACCCAATACCCATAGCAACATTTGAAAAAAATTCTTAAAATGGAGTACTCATTTTCAAAATTTGTAGATAACTTGTCAAATTGTAGTACAGTACCTGTTTTAAAAATTTGTAGACAACTTGCAAAACTGTACTACCTGTTTAAACAAATTGTAGATAACTTGCCAAATTGTAGTACCTGTTACGAATTGATGGGGTGTATAATAGAAGATATATATTAGTTATA
>JAGFPH010001562.1:254594-267226 GCA_018207615.1 Philaenus spumarius
AAATTCATAAGTCAACTAGTCTTTGGTTATGTTATGGGCTAGGCTTTAGCTCCGGTTACTACAATTCCTCCCACCAAAATTTGGATTTTTCTTTCTCAAAAAGAAAAATTCGAAGTATTCGCAAATAAAATATTCTTAAGTTCTCGAAAATGGTTGAGACATGAGCATAATTTCACATTACCAAAACAAAATTACAGTTATATATAACATAGTAAAGTTAATTCATAACACAATACAATACAAAACAATACATTACAATTTGTTATTACAATTCAGATGCTACACAGTATGACAAATACAGGTAATTTTTAAGATAAGTTTGATTGTGCCTTGTTCAAGCTTTGGCACCCACATCTGATATTTCCAATCAAGTTCTGGTATATACATCGATTGAACATGGAACAAACATGCAAGGTTGCTAACCTGCTTACACAGCATTACATCATTTATGACACATGTAGCTAATTTTATTAAGTTTTACTAAAATTCTTTATTCAAATCGAAATACATTGTTCATTCATTAAAGTATATAGTTTATTTATTAAAGTGTATGATTCATTCATTAAAGTGTAGTGTTTTATTTGAAACACCTTATAAACCCGTTTGTTTACATTGGTTTGCGGTGAGTGTGTGGTTCCTCAACGTGTCTAACCGATGAGTCATTCATTGATGTCTCATGTAAATACTAAACAACTCGACTCGGAGAGTTGGTGTGACTTGCTATGCGGTCATAGTAGCCTGATACTTTTAGTTCCGTATTTCAATTGCTTCCGACAGTATGCGTGGCATAGCTGATAAGCTCGACTCGAATAGACTTCAGCTTGCAGTTGATTCTACATTGAATTATCCATTTCTTATTTAACTTTAAATATTATACTTTAAGACGTAGTGCAATTTCGGTTTCTATTTACTCCTATTTATTTATAATTACTTGTTATTAAGTGGTTGGTGTGATGACCCTGCCCGTAATTATCAAATTTTTGTGGTAAGTCTGCGGTTTTTATTTTAATTCATTTTACCATGTCGCGGTTTCTCTAGTCTTATTTATCAAAACAATGTTTCACGTATTTAATTCAAAGTTAATATTCCATATAACCCAGTACTGCTCGTACTGTTAAACGATAGCAAAAAGCGTTATTAAACGTTAGTGATTATCCACTAAACTAAGTTATCGATGCATAAGCTATGTCCGTTTGACATTCTTTACTAATAATTAATTAAACGTAATTGTTCCCGTATCAAATTCGTGTCCGTGTGTGATTCATGTTTTTACAGTTATGAAGCCAAACTTAGGCATTTCCTTGTTACATCGTTATTGTTTATACATACATTATAGCTATTTATTATTACGGCATATTTGTGTCTTGTCCGGAGTGTAATTATACGAATAAGAAAGTTAGTAATACTTTGTTGCTTACTTTGCTAACATTAATGAAATTATTCTAACACAATATCGCTAAAACATACATATTCACAAGATAGTCATAGTTCTTTACTTAAGTTCAAATATTGTTTCTCTGGTTTCTTTTCGAGTACTTTACAAATTAGTTCGAATTATACTTATATTCTGACCGACGTTCATACTTTAAAAATTGATCTTATCAATTGAGATATCGCTTATCTCTCACATTACTTTTACTATGGAAGCTTTCTCTTCCCACAACATTATTTGCTCAACATTGCAATATAACTTTAAAACTCGATTGAACATGTAAACCATCTTAGGCTTTACATTTCAACTTTAAATGGACCCACCATTTACAAAACAAAAACAGAACATATTCACTTATGTTTATTCTCAACTAAAATTCGTACTGACAATGCGTGTTTAATCCCGAACTCATTTGAAACTTCAAATCAATATTTGCATACATTATTTATTTACTATTTTGACATATTTATGACTCTTTTTAATATCTTAAATCTACTTACATTTTACAAGGTTAATCAAACTCTTATTAGTTATGCGTTAGTTGTATTAAAATTGACTCTCTATAGGAATCTGTTAGTGCTCTACTTCTATTATTACTTACTAAAGGGTGATTAAAAGGTCTAACTAGTGATAGCCTTGTGATTAACATATGGGGAACCTCGGGACATGAGAGCACGTTTTTAGAAGGGAATTACCGTGCATTGAAATAAGAAGGCGTGTATGACACAGCGTTTCTCATTCCAATGTCATGACTCATAGTTCTGCTTTATCTAACAATTTTAACACATTTACGTTTCACTCTAACATAGCGTTAGCTTAGTTTTTAATCGACACATTATTATTTTACCTATTTCTTTATTTAAACAGAGTTTACACACTTAAAAAGATCTTTAACTTGAAAGATTTGATTCCACTTTGCAAAACAACATAACATTTTTGTATACGCACAATAACTTATTTTATTTTACTCACATTAATTTTTCACATTAATAACGGGGGTTCTGGCGACTTTCTTTGACGGGTTAGATGCTGACGTCGTGGCTCTAGGTGTCGACAAGGTAGGACTGCTGCGTCCCTCAGTATGACTGTCCCATGTAGCTGTTGCCTCGGTCTGTTGTTGAGAGGTTCTCTCGACAGGTAGTTTCACTGGCTGCATCTCCTGGTAATCTGGATCCTGGATGTCATGCCTGGTCCTTCTAGGTTTATATATGACAGTTGGTTCGTACGAGTGTACTGCATGACGCTCGTTCGACAAGAATGTACAAAATCTTTGTAATATTTTATACAGGAGTTTACGTTGGCAAATAGCCAAAATGAAAAGGGTGCATAAGACTACTCCGAGACTAGCTTTTATGTAGTAGTCTGGATTCAATAAGATGTGATGCTTTTTGCTGTCAGACAGCTCGTCTAACTGTTTCAAAATATCGTCTAATGATACTTGATCATTAGGTGTATTAATATGTTGTGAAATAAGTTCGTTTAGGGGTTTTAAACTTGGGTAGTCTAAAACCATGGACTGATGATTTTGTATGAGAGTTTTTTCTCTCAAAGAAATGAAAGCTGGAACGGTAGGAATAACTATTGTTCCACGCTCGACTTTTTCGGAACTTTGTCCTTCTGTATGTGGTAGTACTTTAAAATATTCAGAAAATATATAGCAAGATTTACTTCTTAGTAGAAAACCTGTTCCCTGGATGGTTTTCTCGGTCACATCTTCAAAGGTTCTGTTGACTCGACAACGCCATGTTAAAGGAGTCGGTTTAGGTAAGCTGTATACCCAAACGTTGTTAGTAGGAGCTCTGTGCAAAATTGGTGCAAACTTCTCAGACACGATGACTCTCTTGCAGTTCGCCTGGATGCTGTCTTGGTCATTAAAGAATAGTGCGGCCAAACATGAAGGTGATCTTCTAGTGTATAAAGTGAAATCTGCCGGACAAATTGTGTATAAATCTGTGGTACATCTTTTCAGGTCCTCTTCCTGTAAAACTGAGAAAAATTGTCTATCGACTGATATCAAAAATAAATTAAATTCCATCTCATAAGTTATGAACTGATTCAATACGGAATTAAAATATGGCAGTTGCTTTGCTGCATATAATTCATAATGTCTGTCTGTACTTTTTAATGGAATGTCTACAAATAATCTAATATGATTTCCAGTTGCAACAGCATGCACTTTACATAAACTATAATAAACATACATTTGATCAGGTTCTGTACTGGTCATTAACGTTAAATGACTTCCAAGTTGTTGTGTTACATAAGTTAAAATTTCTCTAAGCTTATTCGGCTTAATAAGGTTAGAACTCAATTTCCCATTTGAGGTTATATCTATGGCTTGTTGCAATTGAATTAATTCACTTTGAACTTGCGTTAATGTCTGCTCTATCTCTCTAACTATTGAACTTACTTTCGCATTTTGCCAAATTCGTCTGTTTACTTGTTCAAAATCGGTTAATGTTTTATTGTACCAAACTATTGTAGTATTAACTAAATTTTGTAGATATGACCCTAGTGTTGCAATTGCGTGTGAATTTCCCCGTATCTGTTCATGCTCTAATTTCATAAATGACACTTGTTGTTTACTAAGGTGTATAAATTTGTCTTCCCGTTTTGAAAATTCTTCCGCCTTATTATTTAATTCAAGTAAATCATTTTCTGTTGCGGTACCGAATAAGTATTTGAATGCTATTCCAGCGGCGTTTATCAGACCCCGCTTCCGTCTAGTTTTATCTATTTTACTGTCTGCTTCTAATTCGGGTTTTAGCAATAACTTAAAGTCTTCTGTTTCTTGTTTACGTTTCGCAGTTAGATTTATTAGTCGGTCTATTTCAACCCAAGGTATTAAACCCTCTGCGCTATGAATATTTCTTAAAGGCTCGATTGTTCTGAACATATTGTTTAAATAGACAAAAATCTTATCATACTGTTGGAGTTCAATAGAAATAACAACACGCCACTTATCGCCCGTTAACAGTAAATCATCGGTTTTCAAAAATACCATTCCTTGATCAATAGTGCAATTCTCGTGGAAGCATCCTCTGGAATCTTCACTCTTTAGACTTTCAATTAACATCGCGCTTCCCAGGACATCTGTAACACGGTTATCGAATGTTATTCCCTAATTCTGAGTGTGAGTTTTGTTTGTTAGTGAACAAATTATATGTGTACTATTTTAACGCTATTCTATGACTAGTTTTTGACGCGACCCAACACGTCGTTGTAACTTCTCGTGGCGTACAATAGCCCAATACGAACTAAAACTAACAAAGTTTTATAAGGACTTTAAACCTGAAATCAGCATTTAATCTGGGGGTTATAATCGGCCAGTATTAAACGCCTACAACCGGTAGTTACTAATTACCATTGAGTATTCTTTATTTCTTTTCATAAGCTTCACATGTGTGCTTAGTTTCCCAGCACAAAATGTGCTCACTGTCTCTTTCAACAGCTCTCCACATAACATTGCATTACCTACGTAACTGCTTTGTTTCTCTATAAGTATTTTGTTTATTCGCAAAACACAATACACTTACGCAAAACTCTATTTACGCTCTTTTCACCACCATTATCGAGGTATATAAAATTGTATGGCACGCTAGGCGTGACCAGAAGAAAACCTCTAGGTCCCATTACTCTTATTTAAATAATTACTTATTTAATTAATTAACCTTCATCAGGTTGACTAACTCTTGACCTGGATCGCGTATGATACGCAGGTCCAGAGGGCTCCTGCCCCTCTGCAACATTATTTTCGTCCGCAATTCTTCGTTCTACATAATTACTAACGGTAAACGTTTCATCGCCTGCGTCGTGCACTTCCGGCGAAAACACAGTATCATTCATTGATAAATCGATTTCGGTCAATTCTAAATCAGCCACTTGTTGTGGTTCGCGGTAAGACATTGGTCTCGGTATATAAGTGGTTTCACACTGCGTTTCCTCATCTCCCGAACTATCTATAGAGTCGTCCGACTCAGAGTCACTATTACGCACGTTTCGTGGAACTGGTTTCGTCCTAGGACGCATATTTTCCTTTGGCACGCTTGCCCGACAGGGTTTTAGTCTGTTGATATTAATCCTGTCAACTTTATCTTTATTATATCTGACTTCGTAAACAAGGTCATTAACCTTCGACTCTATTGTGTAAGGTCCAACGTAAGGTTTTGAAAACTTAGAACCGGCTTTCTGTTTAATCTGTGGGTTAAAAACATAGGCTAGGTCGCCTTTGTTATAACTAATCGCCTTACTATTCCTGTCATAATATGACTTGTTCCGCTCTCTACATTTTCGCGTTACTTCGGCGGCTACAGAATATGCTTCGCGCATCTTTTCATGTAAATGAAATACAGGGTTCTGTATATCTAAGTTAGGTTCTATGCTTGCATCGAAAGGTAAACGAGGTTCTCTTCCATGTAAGAGAAAGAATGGAGAATATCCCGTACTCGGATTTTTGACGCTTCGATAAGCTGACAAAACATAAGGTACAAAAAGATCCCAATTTCGCGCGTTTTTGTTTACATAGTGTGACAACATATCCGCTAGGGTGCGGTGCCAGCGCTCCACTAGACCATTACAACGAGGGTTAAACGCCGTTGTGTTTAATTTGTTTATGCGCAACAAAGAACAAGTTTCTTTAAATAACTTAGACACAAAATTCGCTCCTTTGTCAGTTAGTAACTTCTTAGGCGTACCGTGCCTAGTAATGATATTTTCAACGAAGCACCTAGCAATCGTCTCAGCAGATTGATCTGGAATAGCTATCGCTTCGGGATAACGAGAAAAATAATCAATAAAGGTGAGCAAATATTTATTGTTTGAATCTGTTACTGGTAATGGCCCTACTAAATCGCATGAAACTAAATCGAAAGGAGCCAAGGCAGGCTCAAATTCACCTAAGGGTGCTTTATTTCGCTTCCCTACTTTACGTTTATTACAAGAGTCGCATCTCAAAACGAAAGCTTCTATTTCTTTGAGCATTCTAGGCCAAAAATACCTACTTCTAATTATTTCTTGAGTTCGCTTTACTCCCTGATGAGCAGAAAAAGGTGTGTCATGGTGGTTTTCTATTACCCGATTTACCATAGACAGTGGTACAATTAATTGGTGGTTTCCTGCTTCAACTTTATACAATATTCCGTCCTTGTCTAATAAATAATCGCTATTTTCCTCATTCTCTAAATCTTCACGAATAATTTTACAAAACGAATCTCTATCTTGCTCATGCAAAATGTGTTCTCTAGTCCATATGGGACTTATCTCAATCTTCCCTACTAATTTATCTTTTTCACTACTATCCTTACTTACATGACGAGACAAACCGTCCGCGTTCGTGTGATATTTTCCGCGCTTATGTTCTATTGTCATATCAAATTCGGATAATTTTATACTCCATCTCATTAGACGAGAGTTTGCATCTTTTAAGTTAAACAACCATTTTAGTGCACTGTGGTCCGTGATTACTTTAAATTTTCGTCCATACACGTAACACCTGAAATACTTTGTGGCGAATACCACGCTTAACAACTCTAACTGCGTAGTGCCGTAATTTATTTCAGCTTTGTTTAACGTTCTACTACAATATGCTATAGGCCGCTCCCCACTCTCTGTTTCTTGCGACAAGATTCCGCCAATTGCGTACTTAGAAGCATCTGTAGAAATAATAAAGGGTTTCGTAAAATCAGGATACGCTAAAACTGGTTCCGTGCATAACCTTTCTTTTAATGTTTCAAACGCGCTTTGTTGCTCATTGGCCCAAACAAAAGGTACGTTTTTCTTAGTTAGTTCAGTTAATGGCTTAGCTATTTTGGCATAACCTTCAATGAATCGTCTATAATACGAAGTTAATCCTATAAACGCCCTGATATCTCTTACGCACTTTGGTACAGGAAATTCATTCACGGCTACTATTTTACTCGGATCCGGCTTGATACCGTCTCTTGTTATTAAATGTCCTAAATAATTTACTTGGCTTGCGGCAAACTTGCATTTTTCGGGCTGTATTTTCAGGTTGGCTTCTCGGAGCCGACTAAATACTTCTCTTAGCGTCTGTGCATGCGTTTCTATTGTAGGGGAGTACACAACGATATCATCTAAGTAAACCAGGGCTCCCGATCCCGTGATTCCGCTCAAAATCGAGTTCATTAATTCCTGGAAGGTATTTGCTGCAGTAGAAAGACCAAAAGGCATACGCAAAAATTCACAGTGGTGAGAAGGAGTTACGAACGCTGTTTTTTCAATGTCCTCCGGCGCCATAGCCACTTGGTGGTAGCCTGAGGCTAAATCCAATGTCGTAAAATACCTACTGTTACCTAAACTATCGAGTGTTTCTGCAATGTTCGGAAGTGGATAACAATTCCCTTTTGTAATGGCATTTAAGGCCCTGAAATCTACACAGAACCTCCATTTTTGAGGCCCGTTATCTGGCGACTTTTTAGCTACGATTACTATGGGTGAACCCCAAGGACTCTGAGAAGGTCGAATCACATTTTTATCCATCAAGTCTTTAATACATTCGTCCAAAATCGGTTTTTGGTGATAGGGTACCCTATAGGGGGTTTTCCTTATGGGAGCCGCGTCCCCTGTATCAATACGATGAGTTACTTTTGACGTACATCCTAACGTACCCGTACCGTCATAAAATAAATCGCTAAATTCTTCTAACACAGGTAAAATTATTTGCCTCTCTTTATCAGTCAAATGGTTTAATTTCTGTAAAGTTGTCACACTATCTTGACCTTGTGGTCTTGGGACGGATCCTAATTTCCGGATAGATCCAACTACCGCTTCCTTACACGGATGCGCTTGCCACGTTTCTGGTTTGTGGTTTAACTCGGAATTATTCCTAACGTCTCGTAATAAATTAACTTTACCATTATTTCCTTTCTCGGTTTGTATTTTATTTCCACAAACTTCCTCATTAGTCACCGGTATTGCATCTCCTAATTTAATATTCTTTGTTAAAACTAATTTTTCATTGCTACAATTCGCGACTAAAACAAGTACTTTTACTTCATGCTTAAATTTGTTTGCATTTGCTTCTGGCACACAAACATTATTTTCCGATACACCCTGTATATTCGTTAAACTTCTTTTGTTTACTGTAATAGGCCTACGATTCCGTAGCTCGGCGCTATCGCATATCTCGCTGTTATCTCTAAAACCACAATCATTTGCCTTAGTTTCCTTATAACTACTGCGTTTAATATTTCTATACGCGTTACTCACAAAATCTTTATTTTTACTGTAAGTACTTTGACTCAAATTATCAGAATACAATCGCCCATGCGCAATTTTTCTACCCGTATAACTATTTTGAATAGAGTTGTCACGCTCAACCTGAACGCCTCTACCATAACCCGTATACATTTTAACATTTCTACCAAACATATGACGCCCATTTTGCGACACACTAACATTTTTATTTTTACTTGAATAACCATTGAAACCATTTTGTTCACTCTGAACACTTACATAATTATTTCCGCGAACATTACTATTTCGCCCGGTCGCCACGCCAACCGTTGACGCATTTAACTCACGACCGTCTCTACCAATATCGTTGAAACTAAAATTCCGTTCAGTTGCTATGCCCTGCAGTGACACATTTTCGCGATTCTGACACGGTTTACAAACAAATTTATTCTCTCTTTTGGCTACTAAGTCATCCCTAGACTTCTTTAACATGTGCCAACCATTATCACGTTTTAAACTATTTTCTTCACAATTAGTCGCTATGCCCGTCTTGAACATCTTTAACTTGCAACTTTCACACAAACTATTTTCCTTATCAGACACTACATTTGCTTCAAATGTCTTTAACATGTGTCCACTACACAAATTATCTCTATCGCAAAGCCTGCGATCACAATTACCACATAAATTTTCAAATCGTACAATTTTCACATTTTGGACTTTACTCGCGTCCCCAACTAAATTCTCATTAGCTCTAGCTAATTTACATAATGACCGCGCTACCTGCACGCCATGAACCTGTAAGCCCACTGGCTCTACCATAATTAATTCGGTTTGTGGGTTGGTTATGAACAAATTTCCCTCGACTAACGTCTGCGACATCGGGTTTAGCGTTATATCTTCCGAGCATTTTATTTCGCCTTCCTTTTGGGTTTGCTTTCGTATACACGTCGTTGTTTGCAATATTTGACGGGTGATCAATCCATCATTTTTGCTACTCTGTGCAACAGTGGAGTCGGCCATTGGCGCTGTGTCCACAAAATTTACCCGAACCGCGATCTTTTCGGAAAAAGGGGGTTCATTTTGAAGGATTACTTTATTCTCGGCAAGATTTATACACGCACCGAATTGTCTAAGGGCGTCCAGTCCCAACAATCCATCGTACCTAATTTCTAAATGCGCTACTTTAAACTCTAATGTGAAGTCCGTCTCACCTATTGAAAAACCTACTTGCTGGTTTCCTAACAAATTTAATTCTTTACCCGTGATACCCGACGCGTTTACAGTGGGTTCACTAATTATTACATTACTTACGCCTGGTTTCAAAATGGAAATACTACTTCCGGAATCAATTAACAAAATACGGTCTGTGCCCTCTATTTCTACACAAATTACTAAATCTGGGTTATTTCCCTCGCATTCACAATTAATGCTTGGAACTACATAATCTCTAAATGTTTTCCCTCTTAACGGCCCACCTGAGGGGGATTGCTTGCGGTTGGGCGCCTTGAGTTTGGGTGTCGCTCCTGACTGGCTCCCCAACACTTGTTCGCGAAGTGCCCCTTTTTATGACACTTATAACACTCTACTTGCGACATGTCGTACTGTCTTCTCGGCTCGTCCGAGTATCTTTGGCCGGAATTGTTCGCGAATCCTCGCGGATTATTCGTAGGCGGTCTACTAGTAGAATCCCTACTATTCGCTTGCCCATAATTATTAGAGTTATATTCTCTTGGTCGCCTATCTAGGTTCCTATCATTTCTTCGTGGAGCCCTACATTCGCGGCTTACATGCCCCGGCTTTTGGCAATTATAACACGTAACTTGAGTGTTAAACACTGTCCGCTGCGTACTCGCGGCTCGCATGTCATTTTCTGCATTTGACACAGCAATGGCTATTTGTAAAGCTTCGGCTAAACTTTTAGGCATTCTAAATCGACATTGAACCCCTTGATTTCCGGTTAACCCCGAGACGAACGCGGCGAGCAACCTCCTCTCGCTCTCTTCGTGAATCACGCGCTGTTCTACGGCGTCCTCGCTTTTACGGATTGTGAGCGCGCACAATTTGCGACACCTGTCGGCAAACAATTCAGGACTCTCGTCTTTACGCTGTTTAGCGGTTTGTAAATTCGTATAATGGTACTGATCACAGAACTTATTCCGGAACCTATCGATAAATGCGGCTTTAACCTCATTATAGGTCACATTTTCCCCGTTTATGTCGGGATTGTTACTAAGAAACAGCGCTGCTGCCCCTTTTACTTTCAAGGAAACTATATTTACTTTATCGCTTTCTGTCCAGCCTCCCATCAACGATGCCTGATCTATACGCCTAAAAAATTCTTGTACGGTTATACCTTGGGCCTCGCCCCTATACTCGTTCACGAAAGCGGCCGTGCCTAAATCTTTAGTCCGGTTTAATTCCAGCACAGCTAATCTGGCTTTTAACAGATCCATTTCGACTGCTGCAGCTTCGCCCGGCTGACTATGTACTGACTCGTGTTCCGACTCGTGTTCCGACATAATGAACTAATTTAAATCTTTACGTTTTTCTTTTAATCTGCTAAATATTCTATTTCGATTTTCAAAATTTTTACTCTCCGTACGTTGGCTTCGTCCGTATAATTCGATCGACCGTTTACTTGACGCTCAACTATTCGCTGTATTAAATTTCTCAGCAGACTCGTGGTCCCCTCTATTAAAATGTCTGCATTCCTTATGGGTATATAATAAACATTAGCCCCGCTCATTTAATCTGTTAGATTCTAATTAGGTAAGTGACCCACAATACATATGCAACAACTACAAAAATGGTTAACAAAACGAGAGCAAAAATGAACTGTAGCATTCTTTAGAAAATTCTCTTAGTATTCCAACAATCCTTTAAAATAAAGTGTCCATAACAAATATGTTGAAGCCAATAGTAATACAACTAAGAAAGTGGTAAATATCAAATGACACATATCCTACTAAATTAATACAAATCAACGCTGTCTATATTAACATATTCTAGTACAATATAGGCATTATTATTACATGCGGAAATGTATTTTAAATCGCCTGTTAGACAATTTGGGTACCCGATCAACCACATGTTCCTGCGCTGTTCTGTCTATATAGATATTCCCTGACCCCGTTGTCCTTGTCCCACAAAGGCTTTAATCGAATAACTTGACTCATTTAAGTCTTTTTTATTGGTTTGGGCACCGCGTATATCGGCTCTAAACTGGTTTCTTTAGAAACTACTTGTGTGTTTGTTGGCCTACGAACTTCTGTAACGTCGCTAGTGTACTCGTAAAATGCAGTTACGACAGCATTTCTTGCTCCTACGCGCATATACAAATTATGTTCTAATGCATTTGTTGGTTTAACGAATCCCGGAGGTGTCCCAAACGGCCTACACGCCTCCTTATCCATATAACAATTTTCCCTATTTACTTGCTTTCGCTTAATTTTCCCGCTGAAGTTCCCAATTTTGATGGTTTTAGAATTACCATGTTTTTAAAATAATAAAAATTTCGTGACCAGTAATTAACCTTTAATAAAATTTTCTAAACTTAACATAGAAATATTTTTTTTTTAAAATATCAAAAACAACAAAACAAAAGAAAAATTCTAGTTTAATTAAACAGTTTAAACAACCAACATTCCTTCATGTCCCTTTCCATCCCTAATAAATCCCACCGCTGCCACCATTGTAACATTTTCCAACCGTTTTGATGCGGAAGGCATGTAACAAAATATTTATTTTTGTACAGTACTGGAATTATCTATTAAGCCGGAAAGGCCAACAATTCGGAAAGCTGGTTTCATAAACTTAAAACGAGAGAACTTTGTGAAACACTCTTTTAATATATTCATCCATAGATAACAAACAAATACAGTTCTTAATGATTACACTTAAAAAGAATACATTTATTTATAACTTGATCTATTTTAGATCGCTTTTAATTTAATTCTTGATATAATTAACACACTTATAACTTTAATACTCCTTAAAATTTAAA